>JADBJO010006506.1:65000-87500 GCA_016801955.1 Conus betulinus
AGCAAAGAAACTGGAAGGACTGTTTGCTTCCTTTTCTTCAACGGCCTTAAGTCAGAAGCCTTGTGATCCTTTACATGACCTTTGGTGACATTTGCATTTCTGTAGCTGAAGTAAAATCCAATGGCTTTCTTTGGTCTTCTTTTCTTTGAGCACATTCTCTCTTTCTTGTTCTCCTTTTTGTTTCTGGTTTCTCTGTTTTTTTCTTTTGATTGGTCACATTTTGGATTTTGAACATTACCAACTCCTGAGGCACAACTAAAGCTTTAGATTTATTCTTGTCTGTATGAGCATTTCTAGAATTGTTCATACCTGAAGTTGAAGCTGTGGAATTTTCAAGGTCTCCAGCTTTCATGACTTTTGCCTCCACTCTGTACTTTGGCTTCGTATTACTGCCAGCTGCCACAGAACCACTGGTGGTTCTCCCACTTTCACTGTTCAGTCCATCAACAGCATCACTGGTTGGCTGTCCAGTGCACACTGATGGATTCTCTTTTTCACATACAGTTGTGATGTGACAGAAGAAGCAGCACAACTGTCCTCAGTTTTACATTGATTCTTATCAATTTGATTCAGAACATTACTGGGAACAGAATCCCCATCGACAGAACCCTGCTTCTCTGAATGCTTCCATCATGTGCAGTTGTTTCAGAACTTGAGATACCCATGACTGCTGAAGCTGAGTCAAACTTGGGAGCAGGGAAAGATTTGGGAGGATTCAGAAGAAAGCCAGGCATGTTTGGTATGCGAACCAGTGACCTGTCCACAACCGGGGTGACTTCAATTCCAGAGTCTTCTAAATTCTCAGCCGCAGACACACTGGTAGTGGTATCAAGGTTCACAGGGGGTGTTGATGACATGCTTGCAGTGTCTGCAGCACTGCTGCTGGCACCCAAACTCTCTTTCAAACCAGTCGCCATCTCCCTGCACGCTCTTTTCATCACCAGAATTAAGTCAAGTTCTTCAACAGCGCTTCTCTTTGACATGATCTGTTCAAAGCCCATGGAACCGAAGACATTTTGACATGCAAGTGTCAGCGTCTCATTTGAAATGTTCCTGGAGCAACTTGGCTGATAGCGACCACAGTGACAAGAGAACTGATCAAGTTTGCTGTCGAAGTGACGAGATCTCTTAACTGCATGAAGAGCAGACGATCTGCAAAGCATAACACCTCACTGGACCCGCAACACACACTTCGAAGACTTTGTGACTTTCGATTCACTTCCAACTCTTGCGCACAGTTTTCTTTCCGAATCCTCATACGATAAACACTGAAGCGAGTCAGTTGTGATCTGTGATGAGAGAACGGTGAAAATACAGCATAGCTCTCCCCCAGCGGGAACTCCGTATCATGCGACTGATCGAACTGACCTACTGATCATCGGAACCTATTTTGATAAGGCTATGACTAGGTAAATTACAATGAACGATTTAACACACGAAGTTAGGCTTTAGTTTGGCACAGTGACTGGCGACCGATGCAGAAACTTGGCACTCAACGCACGTGTTTTGTTTATACTCACAGTCATGGGCTTCGAGGTTACTGTAGCAGGTCAAGGTCGTTCTCTTTTTTGCCCAAAAGGGGTCATTGTGATTACGCAGAAAAAAGCAACTCCTGCTGAATCTGATGCATGCATGTGTGTGTGTGTGTGTGTGTGTGTGTGTGTGTGTGTGTTGTGTTGTTCAAATGTGTGTTTTATCAAATAACTTTTGCCTCACCCTTTGTAGAGTCGCAAAACTCACCTATGGTTCCCTATTTGCGTCAAAAAAAAAACGGATTACCTGCTCGGATAATTTTGTACATTATCATCGTCACAGAGAAACAAATACTCGTAATATCGCAATTGATGCAGAATGTGAATGAAATACGGAACGGGATGAGAGAAGAGACGACAAGGTGAGAAAAAGGAAAGAAGTTTGGGAGGGGACAGGAATGGGGGTGAGGAAGATAGGAGGCGAGGAAGAATAGAAATAGAACAAATCCTCTCGATGACCGAGCACACGCATATATAGTTTTGCACATGGGCCATACCTATACCTGCATTTGATCTAATGTACATAACACATGTACAACACCTCAGTATACAGAGAGAGAGAGAGAGAGAGAGAGAGAGAGAGAGAGAGAGAGAGAGAGAGAGAATGCTTGTCCACAAACAGCTGCCACACAGTAAGTCAGTCCTCGGAAAAAGTAGGAAATTTCCCTACTGACAGTGCCAGTCATATTTTTGTTTAAATTATTTTTTTTCAGAGCCGGCTGGAACGATCAGAAAAGTTTGAACAAAGAACTGAAAAAAAAAAATGAAACGAACGAGTTTGCATTCCAGATGCACGACTTCTGAATGTTTACAGCCAGAAGAAGCTAGGGTGATGAAGAATAAAGGAGGGTTTAATTTCACACACATTCTGAGAAGAATGAAAAGCGTTTAAAAAATGTTCTCTATGTCAGTGAATACCTTACTGCAATTGTGTCTGACTGAAATTGTGTTCAATAAAGCAACAGGAAAATAGCTAGCTGGCGACGATGTTGTCTCTCACCTCCCATTCCCTCCCCCTTCTAGACCCTCTCAAAAACAAAAAAAAAAAAAAAAAAAAAAAAAAAAAAAAAAAAAAAAGAAAAGAAAGAAAAAAAAAAGAAAACAAAAGGTCCAAAAAATGGTGAAAAAAACGAAAGGTGAAACGAAACAAGTAAAACATAAGGTCCAGAACAATGGTGAATATTCGATGATGAAGCTGCAGTAGGGCCTAGCCTACTAATATTAAACATTCAACGCCTTCTTCCTTGCGCTGAACTCAGAAGCAATCTGAAGCAATCAAAGCTAAGTGCATTTTCGTTATTTTGTTCGTCTTTTTTCACTGAGGAAGACCTAAGAGGTCGAAACGTGTTGTGTGTTGTCTTGTTTTTCGTTTGTCCACGTTTCTCTGGGCGGTTCGCCGACATTTATTTAAGATTTGTTACTAATATAGGGGTTTCAATCGTTTGA
Organism: Conus betulinus; assembly: GCA_016801955.1. NCBI lineage: Eukaryota > Metazoa > Mollusca > Gastropoda > Neogastropoda > Conidae > Conus > Conus betulinus. The sequence continues at coordinate 67,979 of JADBJO010006506.1, forward strand.
CATCTCACTGTGTTTAGAATATTTTAGATTAACAAGGCTGACATTTCCACTGGTTCCTGGCTTCCATCCTCCCTTCTTTTTTTTAATCCTCCACTAAGATACACTGATTCAACACCAAGAAAGCACTTTTGTTTAGGATACTGCGGTTTTACACATTTTTTTCTATGTGCTGGAGGGAATCCCCTGTTCGTATGTTCCATCCTCTCATTGACTAATTTCCACTAAGATACGAACTGCCTTGAGAGGGCAGATCAACTCAAAAACGAAGTCGAGTTGATGAATCAATATACCGTCCTAAACCTTATTCGCTCTTACTGGATACACGAATTAAACCAAATGGTGTATCAAATGACTGAAAATCTACAGATGTTTCCGTTTTTATACGTTTGTTGTTTTAACGCATTTTCTTTCTGTCTTATTCAGTGCTCTTATCTGGTTTTAAGCGAGATCTATACTTTTCTGGATCACGTGTCTTTGTATTTGAAGATTTACTAAGGGGATAGTTGATTTGCTATTTTGTCAGAGTGGATCTTTCCTTTATTCGCAAGAACAAAAACGATGTTAAAAATGATATGCAAATATCTACATTAAATCATGGCCTGGAACACTGGGATATCAAGAGCATGGAATCGGAGTTTACTAGATGGGGAAGATGACTTGATTACACAGCAGATCTTCCACAATACCTTTACCCCTTCAGTCCAAAATTAATCCCCCCTTCGCCTCTGAATCGAGCTTATTCTCTACAAGTCAATAGTAGATTTGTTTGGAAGCGTGGATGAGAAAGTCCTAGTAGCTTAATTCATAAGCCGGAGCCGGCGCAGGGCTTGTAGGAATCCAGCTTATCAAGGAGCGACATGCAAAGAAAACACCGCAAGGCAAGTGATAAAACGGATCCCCAAAGTACAGCCTTTGGTCGAACCTCTGACACTCACACTCCTTTTCCTCTGGCTGGGGGGGGGGAGGGGGGGGGGGGATCAGTTAGGGTGCTCTACCCGAGCTGGCCAAAGCTGGATCGTGTGGATCCACATCAGTGGCCCTGAGATGGGAACTGTATAAGGGGGGGGGGGGGGGGGGGGGGGGGGGGAAGCTGCCACAGAGAGTAGACGACCAACCAACACCGACTCAGCCAATTAACAAGAACGCCACAGAACTACACAGACCACAGGCGGGACCTTAAGGGCCTCTGGCCAACAGGACGTCAATCCCATCCATCGATCGACCAAGCGATGACACGTGATATGGCATGGCCTCTATGTGGCCTGCGGTCAAAGACGCCGTAATCTTAAGTAACTAGCTTGGAACGAAGAGGCACTTCAGAACAATGGGCAGACCAAGACTACTGCGAAGGAACCACTGCTCCCTAAAGCTTTTGCTACGATGACGATAAACTCAACCATTCAAATGGGCAGTTGAACAGGCTGTGTCATCAAAGGGAAACGGTGGGGGAGAAAAACGGAGGGGGAAGGCAATGGACAAAGCAACGATTCTGCTTACAACCAACCTGACAGTGACAACTCAAAAGGAAGAAAAAGATACACATTTTTCAGCATCAGGCACATATCCACGCCGATGAGATTGTGTTGTGTTACATTGTATCTTTATGTTGTATCATGATGTACTTTATATCTTATACGTCATGACAGTTTTTTTTTTTCTGACCGAAGTTTGGAGAGTTATTACATGTACTTTTTAAGATTTCTTTTGATTTCCAATTCCAGCCGCCTCGTTCTGCAGTCAATTTTGAGAACACGTCACCATAGTATAATGTGCCATCTAGATTTTCTCTCTCCTCTCTCTCTCTCTCTCTCCTGGTCAGCCTTAAAAACTGAGGAAGAACAGCCTGTGTCAACTAGCTATAGAATTAGCCTGCAGGCGAAACACTTGTTGGGAAGGGGGGTGGGTGGTGTGTGTGTGGTGGTGATCTCTGAAGACTTGCTGTAAAGGTCTCCTTAGAGTTTCTTCCTACTGCCTGCGGCGCTGTCCATCGGGTGTGAAGCCGAACCACTCGTGGGGGTGGTTTTTTTTTTCCCTTTCTTTTCCGGCTTGAAAAGCCTCTCTGTTCACCCGGCAATAAACGGGTACCTGATTCAGTTCAGAGAAGGATAATAAAGGAGACGGAAGGAGAAGGATGAGCTCCCAAGCTACCATGCCCAAGACACAGTGAGCCTCTTGGTAGTTCGCAGCCCCCTAGGGCCATTTCAAATAAATCTGAACCTGCGAATAGAAGCTAGAAATGGTTCACTTTAGCCTTTAGCACATGCATGAAGCCTTATGTCACTATTGAAGTGAATTTTCCCCATAACATGTTTAACACAGACATTTCCCTTGGTGTCGCTGGTCGTTTCCGTGACGTTTGATAAAACAAACAAACAAAACAATTCATCGTACACTGCCCAGGGAACATCGGCTTACACTCTCATCAGCAAAAACATCTAGGTCTCTTCGGTGATCTGCGTCAAACGTTTTTCACCACTGTAGCACATTTCAGTCACTTTCTTTACCTTGATGTCTGTTGTTTAGTGAAATAACGGCAAGACCGAGTCACAAGGCAACTCTATATATATATATATATGTATATATGTGTGTATATATATATATATATATGTGTGTGTGTGTGTGTGTGTGTGTGTGTGTGTGAGAAATGAGAGAGAGAGAGAGAGAGAGAGAGAGAGAGAGAGAGAGAGAGAGAGAGAGAGAGAACAAAACACTAAATGAACAAGTGGCTCTTTCATTTGTGTGTATGGCTGTATCTCCGTAGGATGGCAAAGAAGGACTGACACGTGCACATCAGCAGCAGTGTCTCACTGATGAGTCCGCCCAGAGGACGAAAGACCTTTGGGCAGGCGATATGAACGGCTCTAGCTCAGAGGCTTTTGTCCGTGGGGGTCGATCGCTCCCATGAAGGATTTCATAATTATACGCTGATGCCGACCCCCCCCCCCCCCCCCCCCCCCCCCCCCCCCCCCCCAACATTCCCAGTTTCTTTCTCTTTACCTCCCCTGCCCTTTCCTTTGTTTCTTTCATTGTTGATCTTTGCCAAGTCATGTTTATGATGACGGAGAAATAAATTATTGTTTTTTCATTTATCGCCCATCTTGCGCCAAACTGGATGAGGGTAAGTAATTGCTCGTTCATTTATGTTGTCCTGAGTGATGCGTATCTTGCCTGAAGATGACCTAAGAGGTCGAAACGCGTTGTGTTTTGTCTTGCGATGCATTTGTCTACGTTTTTCGGCGGAGCCTTAAAAATACTTTTTAAAAATTTGACGGAGAAATTGTGTACGCTTGCTTCTTCTCCCGCTTCTAATTCTATACAAACGGCGCGCGCGCGCGCACATGTGTGTGTGTGTGTGTGTGTTTTGTGTGTGTGTGTGTGTGTGTGTGTGTGTGTGTGTGTGTGTGCGCATGTGTGTGTGTGCGCGCGCGTGTGTGTATCTGTCTATCCATCCATCTGTCTGTCTATCTATGCATGTTGGCGTGTTGAATAATTGAACAATGACGAGGAAACAGGTTTGGCAGTTTTTTCTAACAATCAAAAGCAGAGGACATTCATTCAGCGACGAGAAAATCAAGCGCTGGCTTAAGTGACGCGACACTTTTATGACGTGCTCGTCGTGTCACACAACCCGTCAGGAGGGAGGGAGGCGTGGTGACGTCAGCATGGAGCGAGTGTTGATATAAGCCAACAAAGGAGACAGACTAAGGTGGCCCACACAAAGAAAACGACTGAATTGCCAGGATGGAAACCATCTGGCCTATTTAGTCCGTCATTTTATCTCCCTCCCTCTCCCGCCATCTGTGTGTGTGTCTGTCTACCTGTCCGTCTGTCTCTCTTTACACACATACACACACACACGCGCGCGCAAACGCACACTGAGAGAGAGAGAGAGAGAGAGAGAGAGAGAGAGAGAGAGAGAGATTGACTGATTGGTAGATTGACTGATCTGTTATACGGAAGGATGAAGATTTTAGGCCAAGCCTAGTCTTACAATCTGTCCTTGATCTCAACACATATTCCTACGGACAATTCAACATAGCTACACTAATCTAATTCTACAATGACAGGCAGACTATTCATAAACGTAATAATGACATGGTGGGTAGTCAAACAGAAGGAAGCAAAGAAACAAACAAACAACAAAGCACAGAGAGAGAGAGAGGTCGGAGGAGGGGGAGGTGACAATGGTAGGCAGGCGGAGAAGAGGGATGGTAGATAGAGTGGAAGTGGGGATAAGCGATTTAATGGAGTAGGTTACTACTTACGTGTTTAGACGGGGTATCAAAGTATGGTTTTCAGAAGACTAAAGTAAATAGACGAATGGAAAGAGAGAGAGAGAGAGAGAGAGAGAGAGAGAGAGAGAGAGAGAGAGGAGAGAGAGAGAGAGAGAGAGAGAGAGGAGAGAGAGAGAGAGAGTTTCAACCTAGCCGACCGCAAAGTGCCACATCAAGGCAAAGAAATCATCAGTTCATGAAAAAGACCCAAAGGACACAGCGTGAGAAGGCGAAAGCATCTCAGCTGAACGACAAATGACCTTTGCAGCTGGTTTGAACATTATGAAAAGCAAACACAAAAAGGACGAAGGGATTTCAGGGGAGACCATTGTGTGTGTGTGTGTGTGCTTTTTTTTTTTTTTTTTTATATAATAACCAAGAGTCATAAAAAGATTTTTTTAAAACAAAACATTTAATTATATTATGATCTTTTTACCCAAATGACAATGAACAATAAATGAACAATCAATATAAATCCGAACGTAGACACGCTGCATGAGAATACTTGCGATGGAAATACGGTAAAATACATAGTTCTATCTCGTGTCCCGACTGACAGCTAAAATTCCAAACTACAATTAACCAGAGCCGTGGCTTTTATTGAGAAATACCAGATGAAGTTAAAAAATTTTATTTTGAGTTAAAGAACTCTTTTACATAATTTCAAGCCAGCACACGCTAACAACAATGGTTTTCTATGCTTATTACCAATGTAAAAATAACTGAACTATCGATGCCCTGATAACTAATATTTCAGTACCGTGATAATCAATCACAATCTATTCATAAACTTCGAATGGGGGTGTCTTCAGCACTATCTAAAGAGAGACTTGTGGATGGAAAATTGTTCTTTCTGGAATAGTACTTACCGTCTGTGTTTGGGGGGCAGAAGCGCTGGTAGTGCGCGTCCGTCCGCTCGTGGAAAGTGGCTCCACGAAGGTTGCTGCGGACAGCGGACGGTCTCAGGCCAGTAGTGTTGGGGCACATAGCAGTGCTGATGCTGAAGGGTCGCACCTGCCTGACAAGCAACTCCTGGATCATCCATGGTGGCCGTATATCGTGGGGAGTATAGATTAATTGCCGGATACATCTGACTGTGTATACTTTGAACCGCGACACACCAGCCTGTTCAGTAGCTTCTGGATGATACACAGGAGTCTCTCCTGACGAAAATACATTTCCTTGCGGACCCATGTTACTGTACATATGTTGAAAGGTGATACAGCCTGATACATAGCTTCTGGATACCCAGGGGTCACTGCTGATGAAAACACGTGCCCACGCGGATCCATGTTACCATATATATGTTGAAGAGAGACACCTGCCTGGTAACCGGCTTGTGGAGTGTTCATGGAAGAAAATATGTTCACTGGTGGAAACATCGTAAGGTATATGTACTACCACCACACACGTACAAGCACTGTCACCCAAAGACACGCTCGTGAAGAGGTAACGTTCCTCGTAGAGTCCCTGACACACGACTGACTCACTGTCCACTTCAACTGCACTGGGAGGGAGGGGGGGGGGGGGGGGGGGGGGGCGGGGGGGCTTTCCGGTGACGTCAGCGTGATTCGACCGGGGTAACTTTGGCTCCTTTCCTCCCCTCCTCCCCTCCCCTCTCAGCCCCCTCCACATCCCCACCCCCGCCCACCTGGCTATCACTGGCCTTTCAGCTTCAAGTGGGTGTTTTCAAAAGCGTCGCCTAAGACGGCAGTCGACAATAAACCTGTCGGTAATCAGCTTATCAACCAAAGGAGAAGGAGGGAAAAGTCACTGAGCGTGACAGCGCCCCGAGGGATCCCCCTTAAGGACGTACTTGCTGATAACGACCCAAGGCAAGCGCGCGGCGTTCGTTGACACTTGAAAGGAGTGATAACGAGCACCGCGAAGACCAACCGACGAAGACTAATTAAGGAGCTGTCCGTTCGGCCCTCAAAACGCCGTCCTGGCCCAATTCTTTTGCGTAACACGTGAAAGACAAAGGGTCGGTGGCGGCTGTTGGACTGCCCCTTCAACGTCTACCTCCTAGAGGGCTCCAGGTCTGGTGACACAGGTGCACGGCCCTGCGCTCGAGGGCAAGTCGTAGCGCTACAGGTGCGGATTACTTCATCCAAGGGAGCTGATGGGCGGGTGGATCGGCGTGGGAACTTGGGGATGGGATAGTGACGGGAGAGGCGGGGGGCGGGGGCGAGGGGTGGTTGGGGGCGCTGTGAAGAGCGCGGGGTGGGTGGAGGTGGGAAGGTGGAGATGGGGGTGGGGAACGGCTCTTTTGTCGAGAACTCTATAGAGTTTCGCCATTGGTGACAGATTTTGTGCTCCCGTCTATACGTGCATCATGTCTAAACACCCACCCATTCAAAGAACTGGTCCACCCTGTATGCAATGCTTACACATTCGTCTCCCTGCATTGCCTCTCTCACTTCACTCCCAACCCCATCCCTCTCTCTTATTTTTGAATCTTTGAAGTGCGTTTGTATGTGTGTGCGTGTGTGTGCGTGCGTTCGTGCGTACGTGCGTGTGCGTGTGTGTGTGTGTGTGAGTACAACAAAATGTTAATCTGACAGTAAATGGTTTCAGTCAGTGTGTGTGTGTGTGTGCGTGTGCGTGTGTGTGTGTGTGTTGGGTCCATTTGCGTCCAGGTTGAGGACATAATCAAGTGATTGCTTGTTCTTCGTTTACATTGTCCTGAATGCTGTTCACCTTGCCTAAAGATGGCCAGAGAGGTCAAGAGGCATCGTGTTCTGTCTTTGTACTTTGTCGCTCTCTTCTGGCGGAATAGTATTTATTCTTTCATGTTCCGTTTGGCGAGCTTGATAAACGGGGAGTTGGTAGACCTACCACTGCTATGTCCCCCCCCCCCCCCCCCCCCCCCCCCCCCCCCCCTCCCCCGCCGGACATCCCTTTGCATCCCCCCCCCCCCCCCCCCCCCCCCCCCCCCCCCCCCCCGACCGCCCCGACGCCCCTACCACCTTCTTTGGAGGGGAATGAGCCGCCTTTGAAATCGCGGTCAACGGTTGGCGGTGTAATACACGGGGTTTGAAGTCCTTCATGCTTTTGATGCACGAACTGGCGGTTAGTGGTCATCTTAACGTCAAACACACACACACACACACACGCGGGCGCGCGCGCGGGCGCTCGCAAACACACGCTGATGATAATTGCTTTAATCAATCCCTCTTCCTTACCCATTATTGCCAAAATTTCCGCACAAAAAAATAAACAAACATGGGGAAAGTGGGTCTCCTTGTCTGCATCCTCTTTCTACCTGAAACCACTGGAAGTATTTTCCATTAGCAGTAACTGTTGACTTTATATTCTTGTAAAACGTCTCAATCCATCGACAGACACTTTCTCCAAAGCCATATCCTCTTAAGATCTTAAACATAAACTTCCAGTTTAAAGAATCAAAAGTTTTTTTTTCAAAATGAATGCTTAGAAGTAAACCTGGAATATTCTTTGCATCTAAATAAGTAATTAAATCGTATATTAATCTCAAGCTATCGCCTATGTATCTGTTGGCCATAAAACCAGACTGATTTTCATAAATCAACTGTGGTAAAACCTTTTTTATTCTGTTTGAAATGCATGAAGAACCTATCTTATAGACAACATTCAGGAGAGATATAGGGCGCCGGTTCTGAATATAATCTTTCGGTTTATCACCTTAGGAATACAAGTGATCAATCCTCCTTTTTATGTTGTGGACAGTTCTCCATCCTTGTGTGCTTCATTTAAAAACTCTCTCACTACAAAAGGCCCGATCTGCTTAAAAAAAAACTTAAAGAATTCTGCACTAAATCCATCTGTCCCTGGACTTTTACCGTTCTGCATATTTTTTTTTAATGCAAAACCTGTCTCCTCTAAAGTAATTTCGCCTTCTAGTAATTGCTCTTCTTCTTTCGATAGTTTAGGAACATTTCTTATTAGTGTGTTGGCAGGCCTGGTGTCTGGCATTTGCTTTTGGTGTGTGGGACAGTCCTGCAGGAAGTGATGGGTCTTGAAGAATAATGGCCGTTTTCAAGAGGAAAACAGGTACTCTCGGTTTTTACTGGTGTACTCCCTTACATTGTCGCAGTGTTTCTCTTCTGTGATGGTTCATTGCTCAACACCAAATTAATATTCGTAAGCACGCAGGTATGTTACCTTTTGGATTTTGAGTCACTTGCATATGGAAAACCAAGGACGCCTGATGCGATTTCACTTTTTTTTATTTTAAAGTGAGATTACAGAAGAATGTCTGACCCGTAAAAATGAGGACTCGAGAAACTCTTTCCGATGTCAATTGTCAGATCAAGGCTTTCCAGACGCCGACGGCTGGTGGCCGTGCAGTTGATGGCACGCTTAACACCATGGCGATGATGACACGTGCACCAGCTGTACCATCCTCTGACGGTCCTGGGCAAGTGTCAGGCTTGCAGCAATGCTCCTCCCGCTGTCACATGCCCACATTACGCCCCCCCCCCCCCCCCTGCCTCCCCACCCCCCCCCCCACTGGGGGGTAGATCCTGACCTCCCCCCCCCCCCCCCCCCCGTTCCAAAATCATGGCTTTATTTCACAATTCTCAAATGTGCCCAACGACAAAACACGACAATGAAAGTGTGTTGCATTTCAATTTGAGGGTGTGCGTATGATTTTGGACCCGAGCCGGAACTACCTACCTTCCCCCACCTGACCCGCCCTCTGCCCCAGCCCATTCTGTTCCAAAGCCACTGCTATGTGATTACAGGTTGTGGTCCATAAACACCATGGAGTGAATGTAGGCATGTGTGCCCGTTCCCCCCTCCCTGTCACATAGGACGGGTGAGTGTGAGCACGTGCTTATGATCAGTCCATGGAGTATTTCTCAACTTTGATGAAAAGTGCATGTCTGAAAGCTCGTAAGCATTAGCGACGGGTGTGAGGATTCCTTCGTAAGTCCGATGTTCTCTAACTTTCTGAATGCAAGTAAGTTACTTTGACTACGATCCACATTTAGATTGAATGCTTATCCTGCCCTCTGCAGACTGCTTTTTGTATCTGTAACCAAACCACTGCTTGAAACCGGAGAGCCACACCACCTGACAAAATTATTAAAGTAACTGAAAACAAACACAAGTAAATGTTGCACCATGTCTCTCATTTCTAATGATTTCTATCACTAACGCATGTATGAATTAAACAAGAACATTGGACCGGTAGTATGGCCTTGCTTTACCCCTCGAGTACAGTTTCAAGAAGTTTGTCATTTTTGCACCAGCTCAAATCCTACTTCAACTCCAATATACATGCAATGCATACATTAAATAAGTTTATATTACAAACAATTTTGAAAAAAGAAAAGAAAAGTAATTTGTTTTCCCTATGTTGTCTAATTAAGCTTTCTCAAAGTCAACGAAAACAACATAAAGATTGCTGTAAAGAACAAAATTCTGAGCTGATAACGCACATTTGTAATAATGATGGGGCAGCCTTGCGTGAGAATAGTACTCGGGTCATACCTCTCTGAGGCTGCTTCGTGTGAGTTTCTCCCTCTCTCTCTTTCACACAACACACACACACACACACACACACACGCGCGCGCGCGCGCGCTCGCTCTCATGTACGCATACACAACACAGGTTCATTAATGCACCCGTGTAAGGGATGATCATTTCTTTTTATTTCAATACAAAGTATCGATCATCCTGAAAGCAGCAGCAAAGTGGGTTGATCTGTTTGGGGTTTTTGGTCATTCCTCTGATGCTATCAAGAATTTCATTTTCAGTCACCACCGTGAACTGCAAATTAAGAAAAAAAAATCATCTAGTATGAAACAGAAATACAAAAGTTAAGCAACGTGAACGAATACAGCGTTTCACCGCTTTGGACTCAGAAAAGATGGTATTCAAGAATATCAACACAACAATATGATTAAATCTTATGTAACAACACGTTCAAGTCGCACGCAGTTACAAGATGTGCTTAATTCTATTTTATTTAGACAGCTGAGTGGAGATTTCCTTAAAGAATTGCCTCACACGAAGGGGAAAAAGGGGAAAAAAAAAGAGTAAAAATAGCCTAGTAATGGAAATATTTTTGTTTTTTTTTCCGCTTTTTTTTTTTTTTTGTCATACGAAGAGGACAGTGTGAAGCACCAAAAAATGAAGAGGCGGATTTTGGCCTTAGGGAAAAAAAAAGAAGAAAAAGTAATAAGAAAAAAATCACCACCTTAGGAGCTCCATTGATCCGAGAACTGATGCCCCCCCCCCCCCCAAAAAAAAAAAAAAAAAAAAAAAAAAGCCTCACAACTTGTACAGATTAACCATTTCACGCATAATTAAAAAAAAAAACAAATTCATTAATACAAGGTTGCTTGTTTTGAGCGATAAAATACAAATGAAATTTTATTAATCAGCTTATTTTTGTTTCACAATTTCATACATATTTCTTTTGTTGTCTTGACAGTCCGTGACTCTCTGTGTGTGTGTGTGTGTGTGTGTGTGTGTGTGTGTGTGTGTGTGTGTGTGTGTGATTCGATTGCTACTCTCAAACTGAACATGTAAAGTGTGTTGATTGCTTTTTTGTTTGTTTTTTTGCTTGTTTGTTTATTTGTTTGATTTGGCTCCTTTGTTCAGAAAACTGCCAAAACATAACGAATAACTGGGTTGGTTTAGTGAAGGCTGGGGCATATTTCTTGCCTTTTGTTCTCTGCATTAGATAACCAGAAAACGAAAGCGGTTTTAAGAGTGGCCGTGGTCGGGTACATAAAACCATGTGGACGTGGATACTGCTGAATGACAGCTGTGCCTGGAAGTCGGAACTTGATGAACCAAAAATAGAGAGAAGAAAGCCTATCTGTCTGTCTGTCTGTCTGTCTGTCTGTCTGTCTGTCTGTCTCTCTCTCTCTCTCTCTCTCTCTCTCTCTCTCTTACACGCAATATCCTCTGCAGTGAAAGGTACAGCACTCGTAATCCTCCTGGCAGGAACGGTAGAGTTGTACACAGTTATAACCATCTCGCTGTTTGCAGTTTTTTCCCCACCTCCTGCGTGTCTGAAAAGAAAGCGAGTTTGCAACAGCGTTTAAATAAGCTGACACATAAATCTGAAATGAATTAAGTCACAAAGTAGGACAGGTAAGTATGTAACCAGCTAGTGCTCTGAATAAGTCAACATCTCTCATCATGCACACACATGCTCTACATCAACAATCTACAGTAGGTGAACTTCCTCCCATGATGAGATGATGACACGACCACACAGTTCTCCAGCTGGTGTTGCTGTGTGCATGAGCCAGGTGCGGGGGATGTGGGCAAGCTGGGATCATCCTGGGATGTCTCCTTGTTTGCTCTGTGCGCTCTGTGTTGTCATATCTGCCAGGCGATCTGGTGTCGTAAGCAGCATTGGTGTGGAGTCATACTTATTAACTGAACCACAGAAAGACGGGAAATAGCACTGTCACCCGGATCACGTGAGAAATTGCGTTGTCATGGGTCAAAACGTGTGATCTTTTGATCATTTGAACTTCACTTTGGACATATGTTAATACCACTGTCGGTTTTTTTTTGTGTTTCCCCCCCATACATGGTAAGGTTTTAAGCAGCAAGAGGTGTGAGCGTGACGGGTGAAGGAAGATCGAAGGCCTATGTCTTTTTTTTTCTATTCATTTGTTGTTGTTGTTGCTGTTTGCTCTCCCATCTTCTGTGCCCACCTTAGTGGAACTGGACCCATGCCACTCATTCCAAGGCCCCTTGACCACAGCCACAGCCCGTCCTGCAGCCACCATGGTACCGGCAATCCACAGGGCAGTCAATATCAAGTCGTCAAGAGGCAACCCATCGCAGGAGACACTGCACTGCTGCCGAGTCACTTCGGTGGTGTTCAGTGATGCCTGTTCTGATCCGACACATGCAGGACACCACCTGCTAAGTCCCCTACTGACGACAATAATTATCAAGTCACGGAGCTGGCATGAGTGAGCTCTCCCTCCGGAGGGCGCCACCACGTCCGTCCAACGACAGCCCCCATGAATTTGCCGATACCGGTGACCCCGACGGATTCAAACCAAGGTCACAGACGTGGAGAGGACATCACAACTGTTTTCACTTTATTGCCGATCCTATTTGTCCTTGTCAGGTGAACAGCGATCAGGGCTGGGTTCCCCTGTTGATGGTGCTTTCCTTGTGATGATAGCTGGTTTCCTCAGAAAAAAACCAGTTCTGATCTCATTGAAAGTAGGTAAAACAATTGTAATTCTCAGGTAAAAGAGGTAATTTTCATAGGAAAACATTGAAAACAGTTGTGATCCTAGGATGAAATGACTTTCCCCTCTCTTCACCATTCTCCTCCGGGCAGAGCTGTTTACCTCCAGGAAAAGTTATCATCGCCTGTAGATGTCTGTCTTCGTTTGACAGGTGGTGGTCTTCTCTCTCTCTCTCTCTCTCTCTCTCTGTCTGTCTGTCTGCCTCTCTGTCTGTCTGTCTGTCTCTCTGCATGTGCATGACTTAAAGTTTGGGGGTATATGGGTTGACTCAATACTGGCGATAGTTGCTGTCAAGAAAGGAGAAATGGAAGTAAATACACATGAAGTAGAACTAACATGTACAAACACTGATGCCTGTGATATGTTTTATGTCAAATTTTCACTAACAATCATTTAATACTCTCACCTGAATCATTTAATACTCTCACCTGAATCAAACCAAAAGCAAAACAAAAAGCTGTAGAAACTGCAGGGTATGAAAACATGGGAAGATTCATGTTGTTAAAGTCCACTGTTCACTGAATCAGGGAAGTCAGACGACCAGCAGTCGTCAGCTGTTTCGATCAATAGTGGCTCATCAGGCTTGCTGTATTCTCTTGGACATCAGCAGAAGGGATGCACTTCCATAGAAGGAAAAAGTCGTGCAGTAGCCGAATCACGCTCATGAGCGAAGAAATATCCTTCAAAGTCAGACATCAACATGCAATGAAGGGAAAAAAAGGAATTTGGAACCCAAATATTCTCCTAACGTTTGTCCTGAAACCCAAAGTCAGATATGCGAAAACTGCTGCAGAGGGTGTCCAGACCACCGGATGATTACCCACAAGTATCAAGCGTTTAACTTCTCTAGAGCATCCCTCCAGTCTTTCTCCTTTCTTCACTGCAAGAGAAATCTCTTTCAACCAGTAGCACTTGTTCATGAATTTCACTTTACACGCGGTATGATCCATACAAAATAATCGAATCAAAAGTAAGTCCTAGCAAGATTGCATCAGCCGCCGTGGCGAAATGGTTAGCGTCGCGGACTCCCGGCTGGGAGGTCGTGGGTTCGAATCCCATCAGAGTCATGTGGGTTTTTCTGCCCCAGACCACCTTCTACCCAGGGTTGAGTTTGCTGCGGACTCAGTCGGGAAGACTGGGACCACACAGTCGAGTTTCATCCACTTAATGGATGCGTTTCTGAGAGTGTTGCTCAAATTTCCTGACCAACACTGCAGGTGCCTGTATCTCTCGGGCCTGGTTGACGCCAGGATATATTATGATATGAAGCGTAGAGTACAGCCCTGTCATGTAGTCTCAGACCGAAATGGAAATCCGTATCATCATCTTAATCATCCTCATTCTCATCGATCAGCATAAAAAATGTCTCAAAACTCTGTAGCCCTTCATGCCCTGCTCTCATGGTGACCTCAAGTTTGATATCCTCTCCACGTCTGTGGCCTTGGTTTGGTTCCGTCGGGGTCACCGGTATCGGCGAGTCCATGGGGGCTGTCGTTGGACGGACGTGGTTGCATCCTCCGGAGGGGCAGCTCACTCACGCCGGCTTCGCGACTAAGCAATTATTGTCGTCAGTAGGGGGCATAGTAGGTGGTGTCCTGCGTATGTTAGATCAGAACAGGCACCAGTGAACACCACCGCAGTGACTCGGCAGCAGTGCAGTGTCTCCTCCTCCGGTGGGTTGCCTCTTGACGACTTGACATTGACTGCTCCCTGTGGAATGCCGGTGTCGGGGCTGCTGCGGCGGGCCGACGGGCTGTGGCTGTGGACGGGGGTGTCGGATGAGCGGCGTGGTACACTGCCTCTGAGGTGGAGCAGAGGTTGGAACAGCTATAAAAAAAAAAAAAAAAATTAAAAAAAAAATCACAATTCGACGATGGAAGCAGACACTGAAACCTGAGGAAAACACCAGTAAGTGACGAACAGAAACGACATGTGAAGAGAGCTTTAAAACGTCTCTCCTCAGTTCGAACTCGTGCAGGAATGTCTCACATGTCTTCATGTAAGAGAGATCTACAAGTGCAAAGTTTTCGTCATGATGGGAGAACTGATAAGATAGCTCTATACATTGATTTTGACCTTCATGAGTGGGTTCCCTATGAGCTGACAGAAGAACAGAAGCGACAGGTGCATATTGCACGTGATCAGCCCATTCGTTTCCAGCCACATGGACACACATATGTGACGGATGCAGTCACAGGAGATAACAATATGGGTTCCCACCCACGGCATCGCCAGAAAACAGAGAGAAACAAAAGCGTAGCGAGACAAGAAATGGTCACAGGCACCACACTTGCAAGCATGGATTTCAGAGATGGAAAAAGGCTTTTCACCGTATTTTTCACACAGCAAGGTCCTGTTGCTGTCAATGTTTTGCCTGCTAACAGCGCTGTCACTGGTTCACACTATGCAGAAACTGAATTACCTGAAGTCTCTGAGAATATTGGCCATCAGCGCACAAACACCACTACCCAGAATGTTCTTCTCCACGACAACGCCGGTCCTTATCATCTCTATCTCCACCACCATTGCCCCCCCACCCACATTTCACAGTTCCTCACCTCTCTCTGTCACACACACACACACACACACACACACACACACACACACACACACACACACACATGAAGACACACACACACACACTTGACTTGAGGTGAGATGAGGTGGGATTGGTAGGGGGCTAATCATGGGCAAACTGATTTTTCAGACCGGGTATAGTAACCATGTGCTTCATATGTTGGATTTCACAGACAGGACATATCTCCTCCATAACATGAAATCACCTGACCAGTCATTATTTCTGTCATTCTCTTCTACAAGGTTAATGGAAGGAGAAGGAGTGAGAGCCCCCCCCTCCTCCCCTTTCACCTCTGCCGCTCCCCTTCCCCCCTCATCATCCCCCCCCCCCCCCCCCCCACTTCAGCAGTTTCGTTTCCCTGTCCTGGTCGTCAAGGTTTGGCTCTGCTTTTAGACCCCTTCACCATCTTTACTGCCTGGCGCCTTTTATTTCTTAGACAGAAACTGGGTTTGTTGCTGTCCCCGTTGACCACGTGCTGGACACATTACACAATAGATATGGTTTGTCTTATGGTGAATCATTTGGCTACATAGCTGTTTGTGGCGAAACGCAGCCGCAACACTATATCCTGTTAATTGTTCAAAAAGTCTGATATCACACACTGAGTGGCTGCCATGTCATGTGACTGATAAACAGCTGTGCCTCCAATGGAGAACAGCAACTTGGCTTGTAGTGATAAGCCTAGCGCTACCGTTGAACATAGCGTGTCAAATGTTCCATAGGATTTTATGACATAGGATGATAAACCACTTTTTTTTTTAATATGATGTGCAGACATTTATGGTTGAAACACCGGTCTACATCCTTACATCGATAGCATGCGCAAGGGGGGGGGCGCGCGCCATACATGCACAGACACACACACACTCTCTCTCTTTATATGTCTCTCTCTCACACACAAACATAGTCACCACAAAAACCATAAATACATGTACACTCACACGCATCCATGGACACACACACACATGGACACACACACACACACACACACACACACACACACACACACACACACACACACACACACACACACAAAGTGTCCGAGGATAAACTTCACAGAGTAGAGTTTGATGTTTGAAGGAGGAGCCTCCTAGTGTAACATTTGGCAGGAACGTTTGACCATAGTGGACAGTTGACAGAGAGAGAGAGAGAGAGAGAGAGAGAGAGAGAGAGAGAGAGAGAGAGAGAGAGAGAGAGAGAGAGAGAGAGAGAGAGAGAGAGAGAGAGAGAGATAGACAGACAGAGACAGAGACAGAGAGGAAGTCATGTCTGGTTTTGGAAAGATGACACCTCAAGGTGGCAGACACACATTGGTCACGGAATCAACCCACGTTAGGAACCCCTCTCAGATTCTCTTCTGTACAGACAGAATATCCAGCCAGACGCCGACATGTCAAAGGTTTTCGATGAAATCATTTAATACATAAAGATTGGGGCACAAAGGTATGATTTTTAAGATAACTTTACAGTCCCTCAAACGTTCGAGATACCTTGACAGTTTCTTCAGCTTTAATATTAACTTGACATGTCCTTTAACTTTCAAGGTAATTGTACACCTCTGCAGTTTGAATATTCTGAAATTTTCAAGATATGTGTACAATTTCTCCAGTTTCAAGATAAGTTTATACTTCTCCAAACTTTTAAAATAACTGTATACTGTCTCGAGCTTTCAAGATAATTTTCAAATCACTCCAGCTTTTAAGATAACTTTACACTCTCTCCAGCTTTCAACAATACTTTACAAGCTATCCAGCTTTCAAGATATCATATATTCACCTCAGCTCTCAAGATAACTGGACAACGTCTTCAACTTTCAAGATAATCAGAAATTTAAAAGAGCACTTAGTTTGGGAAGTCCAAGTTTGAGTAGAAATACCTGACGCAGTTTTTCGGAGCGGAGGGATAGGTGAGATGCGCAGCCGTCAGGACAGCCATATTTTACAGTTAGATTATACACATATATGATATATAACAATTGTAATCCACTATAAGCTGCCCTAGAAACAATTATATTACCGTATCTAACGTTTACAATTGAAGGCAAATAATACATGTAAAACTTCAGAAATGTTTCAAATGATAATTCTAAATTTTGCAGGGGGTGTGTATTCAAGTCAGGAAGGGCACCTATTTTTTCTGTCGCGGCAAAACCACACCATGGAATTCAACACAAACCTCGACTTCCCTAAGTAATGTCTTGTTCAGTTTCTAATTCTGTTTTGTAGTAGTTTACCGAAATTACACGATCGGTAAGACTTCAAAGATGGTTGTTTCGGATATGTCTATAGACTGCTCTTCATATCTTAAACTTAAAAAAAAACAACACAACTGTACAAACATCTACAATATTAAAATCCAGACCACTAAAGATGAATTTTTGCTTTCCGTGGTTTGATGTTCATTCCAACAAAGACTTGGGAAAAACTAATATCGCAACTTTCCCAGTTCCCAACGCAGCAGTACCTCATTTTCATACAGAACATCAAGTAATTTCGTTTGAATTTTCTTTGAAAACCCCCCCCCCCCCCCCCCCCCCCCCACCCCCCAGCCTCCTTAAAATGGAGATAAAAATCAGTACCATAAAAAAACATTAATACACTGGTAAACCAACAAATATGACTCAGCACCAGCAAATAATATCCAGTAATCTAGTCTTGTAGGACAATGAAATCATAGTCAATGGGTACATAAAGCCAGTGACAGCCAATAACAGTTGAATCATTTATAACTCGGAACAGAGAGCACGACAGCTCTTTACAATTCACAAAATGAACTTTTAGTGACTGAATGTAAACGCCTAAACACTTTGTTGCACACTACTGCTTGGCATTGACTTTTTACTGTCCTCAGCAAGAGATCAACTATCTATAAAAAAAAAAATAACAGCATTTAACCATCCTGCTGTCTTCAGAATGCACTTCCGTGAAACACCACGTTCCAACCTAGCTGACGTGATGCACATCTAGAACTGTGAGATGCAACGCTTGCAACACGGGTTGCTTGGAACACATCTTTTAACTAACGCGAGACGGTCTTCTGAAGAAGGTGCGTGGGGGCGACTTTTACCTGACAACAGTCTGTTAATGAGTTCAGTGCGTACACACACTGTTCTCAATGTATTTCTCAAAGCATGCAACTCTACCCACAGTTTCTCTTCAGTGTATTGTTGTAACTGTACAGTACACTGAAAATGTTCTCGTCTGCCGTGTTTCAATCTTTCCCTCAGTACAACTATACATCCTTTTTCATGAATGCCTACACAGTCTAATCTAATGAGATGAATGGTCTGTACCGACTGAGCTGTCGTAATCATTAACAGAGCACATGACTTCCGTGTGAGTTCCCTTAGATATAATCATCCATTGTTTTCTTGTTTTGTAGAATAACCGCAAAATGTTTACGTCCCGTGTAAACTGGCTTGATGGTTGAGGTGTTCTCAGCTCAGAAAATCCCTTCATAAATCTACCTTTTCTCTGGGTGTGCCCCTGCTGATACATTATGACTAGTGTTTGTTTCTGCTGGCAAAGCATTCCTAGCCGTATTGATGACATTGTTCAGTCCTGATTCATACAGGCCTAAACAAATCTTAAATAAATGTTAGCGAACCGCCAAGAGAAACGTGGACAAACGAGTCACACGACAATACACAACGCGTTTCGACCTCTCTTAGGTCTTCTTCAGGCAAGACACAAACAAATAGGACAATGAAAATGAATGAATTTTTCACTTAGCTTAGATCTCTTCAGCGCAAAGGTAGGCAGGCGTTGAATCAATCCACCGCTTACACCCCTAGTTGCTGCTCTGGCTGTTAGCTGCCAATTACTGTTATGTGACAAGCAACTCATTTCATGATGGAAAGGCACATAATTTCAGTACTTAATAGAATTAGAATCTTTCGCTGATGGACGGACGGGTGGTTTTCTTGGAGCGGCGGAGAAGGAGAGGTGGCAGGTAAAAACTCGCCCGGGGTCAGATGCAGAACTAATGTCTGTCCTATTGGTACCTGGCGAAGCTGCCTTCACGTGTTGGAAAGGCGAACCGACTAATGGCCATGATTTCATTATTATTATACGAATACTTATAAAGCGCCTATCCTCGGTTCAAGACCAAACTCTAAGCACTTACAATCCACACTCCTTTACACAACGGGCTGCCTACCTGGGTAGCGCCGACTGAAGAGCCGCCAGCTGGCGCTTCATTCAGTCGTTTCCCGTGTCATCCAGTCAATATTGTTCACTCAATGTCTTTACTTCCTTCCTTTTTTTTTCCATTTCTCACGCAGGGCGCATGCTATGTATAACGTGTCATCAACACCAACGGCAAAACTGGCCTTCTCTTCCGAAAGTTAGTGATGGGATCTTACGTGTGTGCAAGATGTTATGCGTGCTTTCACACACGGAACCTCGGTTTATAGTCTCATTCGAAGGATTGTTTGAGAAATGGAGTCAGAA
>JADBJO010006506.1:90000-92500 GCA_016801955.1 Conus betulinus
TCGATGTCGCTCAGAAAACTATCAGGTTTTTTTTTGTTTGTTTTTTTTTTTTGAATTCTGTAATCATACCGTTGCGTTTTGTCTCACCCGTTCACATCAAAATCAGACAAAAAACAAACAAACAAAAACCATGGACTGAACACATTTAAAACCCGTTCCTGGGTCTTCTAATATTGAAATATGATCAAGATAACTTACAATCTGCCAAATTACCTGGCATGAATATTCCATTTCTATCTTAACACATTCTGTCAGAATAGATCCACCATCCCTACCACCTCTCTCTGTCTGTCTGTCTCTATCTTCTAAAACAAACAACCAACCAACCCTTGTCACTCTGTTGGTCTATGTGTCTGTGTATGTTTTTTCATTGTGTGTGTGTGTACGTGAGAGAGAGAGAGAGAGAGAGAGAGAGAGAGAGAGAGAGAGAGAGAGAGAGAGAGAGAGAGAGAGAAGAGAGAGAGAGAGAGAGAGAGAGTGCGTGTGTGAATGCGCATGTTTGTGCGTGTGTGCACGCGCACCTCTCTCTCTCTCTCTCTCTCTCTCTCTCTCTCTCTCTGTGTGTGTGTGTGTGTGTGTGTGTGTGTGTGTGTGTGTGTGTGTGTGTCTGTGTGTGTGTGTGCGCGCGCGCGTGTGCATGTGTATGTAACTGTTTGATTCTGTAGTCGTGATGAGGTACTGCACACACAGTTCACAAAGGAATCACCTCCCCCTTTTTCCTTTTTTTTTTTTTTCTATATCCTCTCAGCAACTGCCGAACACGGCTTCTGCAGGGCTTCCAGTCTGGAACGTCTGTCAGAGTTAACCCCCCTTGGGTTTCTCCCTCCTCCCCCCCCCCCCCCCCCCCCCCCCCCCCCACCGCCCCCCAAACAAAACGAGCAAAAGTAAACGATGTTGAAAGCAGCAGTGGTGCCTGCACCGATAGAAGACGTATTGAACGTGTTGACGTCCACCCAGACAAAGGGGCTGATTGTGTCTGGGACTTGCTGTTTGTGCTGCCGAT
The DNA here is from genome assembly GCA_016801955.1 of Conus betulinus. NCBI lineage: Eukaryota > Metazoa > Mollusca > Gastropoda > Neogastropoda > Conidae > Conus > Conus betulinus. The sequence goes on from JADBJO010006506.1 coordinate 91,004, forward strand.
GGCTGATGCTGATGACCCGACCTGACTCTGCCCGCGCAGAGACAATGGCACGCTTTGGGGTCCTCGGAACACGTGTCGGTTTGGATTCTTAGCAGATCTATTCAATTTGGAGAGTTTTTTTTTTTTTTTTTTGTCAGCGTGGGGGGGGGTGGGGTGGTCTGGGAGTGTGGGAGAGAGAGAGCCAGAGAGAGAGGGAAAGGAAGAGAGAAAGAGAGAGAGAGGGAGGGAGGAAGGAGAGGGAGGGAGGGAGGGGAGAGAGAGAGAGAGAGAGAGAGAGAGAGAGAGAGAGAGAGAGAGAGAGAGAGAGAGAGAGAGGGGGGGGGACGAGGGGATGTGGGGATATAGGCGTTGAGTGTGGATGATATAGGGGGTGATATACTTCTGTTACTCTCCTCAATTTCAGTTTGCGTTCCAGTTTTTTTGCGTTGAGAAGATTTTCTGCAAGTTTCCACCATTTCCTCTCTCTGTCTCTCTCTCTCTCTCACTCTCTGTTTCTGTTCCTTCGTCTGTCTAACTGACAGACTATCTGTCTCTCTCTTTTGAAGAAAGAAGAAAACCAGACTCTCTCTTTCTCTTTCTCTCTCTGTCTCTGTCTCTCTGTCTGTCTGTCTGTCTCTCTGTCTCTCTCTCTCTCTCTCTCTCTCTCTCTGTCTCTCGGTCTCTCTCCTTCGAAGAAGACTCGTTCTTGATGATGACAGGCAAAAAAGATGGAACCAAGTCCAAGTAGAGAGAGAGAGAGAGAGAGAGAGAGAGAGGGGGGGGGGTGAGAGGAGTGAGAGAAAGAGAGGTTAGAGAGAGAGAGAGAGAGAAAGACAGAGAGAGAGAGAGAGAGAGAGAGAGAGAGAGGAGGGAGAAAGAGAGAGACAGTGCTTGTCATCACTTCCACCATCTATGTGTTCTGACAAACATAATCTCTTCCTCTGTCGACGTGGGATCTCAAGAGTGCTGAAGTTCTCTCTCCCAACCTAGGTTGCCCCCTCCCCCCCCCTTTCCCCACCCCCCCCCCCCCCCCCCCCCCCCCGCCCCAGCAGAGGGGGAAGAGGAGGGGAAAGATGTACAGTGGGGGGGGGGGGGGGGGGGGGGGGGGCGATGGGAGGGCGTGAAGGAAGTCTTCTTGGCTGACGTCCAGCCGACTCTGTTGGTGAGGAAAGGACCATGGCTTTCTCAGGGGGGAGAAGATATGATGCAGTGTGATGGATGAACGGTATCCCCCCCCCCCCCCCCCCCCACTCTGCTCTGCTTGCCCCTTCTTTGTCTTCCTGTCTCTGTTAGTCTTTTTTACGTTTTTCTTCCCTCCCTCCTTGTGTCTGTCTGTCCGTTTGCCTTTCTGTCAGTTGTCTATCAGTCCGTTTGTCTGTCTGTTGTCTGTTAGTTCCGTTTGTCTGTCTGTTGTCTGTCCGTTTGTCTGTCCACCCACACTCCTCTCTCTCTCTCTCTCTCTCTCTCTCTCTCCCTCCCCCCATCTCTCTATCTCATTCACAAGTGTACACACACTTG
>JADBJO010006506.1:104667-117167 GCA_016801955.1 Conus betulinus
ACCTTTCCCAACAGCGACAGTATTTCATCAAATTCAGATTGTTAGCAGTGTTCCTCTCACAAGAAAAAGCGTATATTTTATTTTGTGTATTTGTAGTGTAAGCCTTAGACTATCCAGTGTGGTCACAGGGAAAAAATATTCTCAAGTCGAGTGTTCTTGAATTCTTTGTGGTGGCTTAACGGTTGATAACATGTTCATGGTGACCGTTTCTTCGAAGAGAGGCTATATCCTTCGCTGATTCTGATTTTGCAAGTAGTATATCCGTTCCTGAGTTGCAAGTGTCAAGTATATATCTTCAAATTCGTTCACAAGTCGATCTCCGAAAGTGTTTCCATCTTTGTGATAAATAGTGGGACCATCATCCCACAGTTGTGGTCACTAGTAACATTCTTAACTGTGAATCAGCGGTGCATTGCAACAACAGCAACAACATTCTTGTAGTACACTGGCAGAGAAAATATCCCTCACCTCATGGCTCAGTGTCTGGAAACTTCAGGAACAGAAGATGCCGTGTTGTCTTTGCAGAAACAAAATGTGCTGGCTGTGTTTTTCTTTGGGCAAAGCGTACAGTTCATTTTTCGTGTCGCTTGTTACCAGGATTTTGTTTTCTGTCTGTTTTAGAAAAGGTGGATACCTTTACAAGGCTTTCTCAGTGAAATGGACCCACTTGACCATGCACAAAGGGAACATTTCACGATGTTTCTTTGTGGCAAGGGAACACTTCTTGATATGTTCTCTGTAAAAAAAAAAAAGGAAACACTTCACATAGTTTTCTCAGTAGAGAGGGTATATAACATAATGCATTCTCTGCAGAAAGGGTACACTTCATTTTGCTTTCTCTACAGAAAAGCTACACTTCACTTTGCTTTCTCTACAGAAAGAACACACTTAGTTTTGCTTTCTCTACACAAAGGGTACACTTCACTTTGCTTTCTCTACAGAAAGGGCACACTTCACTTTGCTTTCTCTACACAAAGGGTACACTTCACTTTGCTTTCTCTACAGAAAGGGCACACTTCACTTTGCTTTCTCTACACAAAGGGTACACTTCATTTTGCTTTCTCTACAGAAAGGGTACACTTCACTTTGCTTTCTCTGTAGAAAGGGCACACTTCCCTATGCTTTTCTCTGTAGAAAGGGGCACACTTCCCTATGCTTTCCCTGTAGAAAGGGCATAATTCACTAAGTTTTTTTTTTGTAGAAAGGGCACACTTTACAAAGTTTTCTTTGTAGAAAGGGCACAATTCACAAAGTTTTTCTTTGTAGAAAGGGCACACTTTACAAAGCTTTCTTTGTAGAAAGGGCACAATTCACAAATTTTTTCTTTGTAGAAAGGGCACATTTGGCTAAGTTTTCTCTGTAGAAATGATGCACTTCATGATGTGTTACACTTCGCTACACATTTTTTTTTTTTTTTCCGTGAAAAGAGCACACGATGCTGTTTTCTCAGTTGAAAGCGAACACTTCACTGGGGTTTTTTCTCTGTAGAAACAGCACATCTCAAACACATTTCACAGTATTACTTTTCTCATACAAAGGGCACATATTTCACTGGCACTGCGTTTCTCTATAAAACAGACACACTTCATTATGCTTACCTGTGTACAAAAAAAAAAAAAAAAAAAAAAAAAAAACATTCAACGATATTTTCTCTGTGGAATAGACACCCTTCACTATGTTTCTGTTTGTAGAAAAAAAAAGTGCATTCTACGAAATTTTCTCTGTGGCAGGGGTACATTTCACTTTTTTTTTTTTTTTTTTTTTTTTTTTTTTTTTTTTGCTGTGGAAAGAAAACGCGCACTTCACTGTGTTTAATTCTCCCTGCGGAAAGCTGTGAGTAATCTGCAGAAAAGATACACTTCACAAGGTGCTCATGGTAGTAGACAGGTCCCACCGTCTTCTCTGTAAGAAAGAACGCACTCTGACAAGATTCTTTCTGTAACAGTGCGCACCTAACAATTTTTTTTTTCCTGTGGAAAAAAAAAAAAAACTTCACCAACTTCTCTCTCTCAAAAGGGCATTCTTGGTTGTGCTTTCACAGGTAGAAATGGTACACTTCGCTGTTGTAATGAAAGGAAATTCCCTTGTGTTTTTCTGTTTCAGTTTCAGTTTCATGAAGGAGAAGGAGGCGTCACTGCGTGGGACTAGTCCATATACGATAGACCGCATCCGCTAAGTTTTGAGACCGCGCTACGCATGGTTTGAAAGCTGATGGATTAAATGAATTAACAACAACAAAGATGAGACAATTGAAGAAGAGGGTCTCGTGGCTACGACTTACTTAGCGGATGTCTGACCTACGCATTAGCCCAACGCGCTGGTCAGAGACCTTGAGTGCCTACCATGTTTCTCTGTAGAAAGTCACAGACCAGACTATTTTCTCTGTATGTTTCAGAATCAGTTTTTTTTTCTCGTTACACGACAGATCAAAGTCTAGGACCAGTTAATGCAGACATGTTGGATATTGTTATGCTCTGTGCTATGCTTAAGCAGGCTGCCCAAACACCTTACCCGTTGAAAACTGACGTTTTTGACAACCCATGTGTCATCATCACCAGGCTAAAAACATACCACACCATCAGGATCAAGCTTCCCAGTTGGAATTGATCCATTAATCAAACACACAGTGATCAAGAACTCCCGTCTGGTGACATCTCACACACATGCATCTTTCTCTCGTCGACTGAAGATAAAAAAAAAGACTGGAAGAGATTGTTATCAGGTCACATATTTTCTTGGATTAAAAAAACAAACAAACAGAACACAGTTGAAAAAAAAAAAAAACAAAAACAAAACAAAGGTACAAGCAAACACAACAAACAGAAACACACAAATACAAACCAAAATTTACTTTCGCATTGCTGTCAACGAAGAGCAGGGCACTCTCCAATCCAGTGGCCAAGTCACGAGGGGTGGGGTCTCCTCCCCTTCCTCAACGGGCACGTGCTGCTCGCACGCGCACACACAGTCTCACTGCTGCATCTCCCGGCGCAGCACAGCAGCATCCAGTCCCTGTCTGCAAGACAAACCAGAGGTCTGCGGCGGTGTGGGCTAGTAACGGATGGGGCTGCGAAGCCGAAGTCTCCCTCTCTCTCAACGAAGTCTCTCTCTCTCTCCTCTCCCTCTCTCTCTCTCTCTCTCTCTCTCTCTCTATCTCCTCTCTCTCTCCCCTCTCTCTCTCTCCTCTCTCTCTGCTCAGGCAACCACCCGATTCCAGCGAGGAGTACAGCACCAGTGAGAAAGCGAAAACCAACCAGTCCCCTCCCACCTCAAACATGAATGGCTGCTGGTGCGGCGGACTGGGGGACGAAGGACGAGGAGGAGGAGGCGGAGAGGGTGAAGGTGGAGGGAGGGGGAGCCAGGGAGGGGAACAACATCTGGTCACACATGGGTCCGCTGAAGCTTCTATCTTGGCTGCTGACGCGGCAAAAGCAGCGGCGGCGGCTGCCGAAGAAGATGAGATGAAGAAGAGGAGCGTGGTCTGCGTTGCTCATCATCCTCATCGCTTCACCTGCCCAAGACAGGGAAGACACCGCAATGGGCATTACGGGCGTTGTCCATGACGGTGGGGGGTAAACATGTTCCGTTAGCTTGCGTGTGTTGGGGGTTTGTGCGTGTGCGTGTGTGTGTGTGTGTGTGTGTGTGTGTGTGTGTGTGTGTGTGTGTGTGTGTGTGTGTGTGTGTGTGTGAGTCTGTTGTGTGTGTTTATGTGTGGTGTGTGTGTGTGTGCATGTGTCTGTGTGTGTTGTGTGTACGTGCGTGTGTGTGTGTCCTGAGGTAATGTGAGAGAGAGGGGTCATGTGGGGTGAGTGAGAGTGGAGAGTCGTCGTGTGTGTGTGTGTGTGTGTGTGTGTGTGTGTGTGGTGTGTGTGTGTGTGTGTGTGTGTGTGTGTGTGTTGTGTGTGTGTGGTGCGTTTGTGTGTGTGTTGTGTCGTGTGTGTGTGTGTGTTGTGTGTGTGTGTGTGTGTGTGTGTGTGTGTGTGTGAGTGTGTGTCTGTTGTGTGTGTTTATCTGTGTGTACGTGTGTGTGTGTGTGTCCTGAGGTAATGTGAGAGAGAGGGGTGTGTGTGTGGTCCCTGAGAGATGAGAGTGGTGGTGTGTGTGTGTGTGTGTGTGTGTGTGTGTGTGTGTGTGTGTGTGTGTGTGTGTGTGTGTGTGTGTGTGTGTGTGTGTGTGTGTGTGTGTGTGTGTGTGTGTGTGTGTGTGTGGTGTGTGTGTGTGTGTGTGTGTGTGTGTGTGAGTCCGTGTGTGTGTGTGTGTGGTGAGGTCCGTGTGTGTGTGTGTGTGTGTGTTTGTGTGTGTGTGTGTGTGTGTGTGTGTGTGTGTGTGAATTGTGTTTTCGCCAATTGCACAGAATGTCCGTTCAGCATTTTTGTGAGACGATGCGGACAGACAAAAACGGACAAACGAAAAAAGGGAAAAAAAGAAAAGAAAAAGAAAGAAAGAAAGAAAGAAAGAAAGAAAGAAAGAAAGAAAGAAAGGTGGGAAAAGCACGTACAAAGTCACAGCTACAACAACAACTAATCGAACGCGTAGTATCCAACATTTTTCTCTCCGTCTGTCTAGACGTCTGTCTGTCTGTCTGTCTGTTCATAGTATTCAATAACACACGTACAGAGCCACAGCTTCCTACACCCTCCGTGTCACAGTGCCATTCTACTTCAAAAAGAAAAAAAATTCCTGACTTCTGTCCTCATAGAAGCCATTACTCTTGCTTGCCTGGAAGATTCGCCTGCGATTTGAAACTGACATCATCTGAACCGTTTTGCGTCCTTGTCTGTTTCATGAAGATGTTAAAACGTCCGGTTACCAAACTAGTCGAAATTCTGTTAACTTTCTCGTGATTGGTTTATTAAATCGGCGAATGAGAGTTGTCAAAAGCTGGGTCCCCTCCCCTCCCCCCCCCCCCCCCCCCCCCCCTTTCAAAGTCATATCTGTAAAAATCATAACCCTCTTCACTGAAATATATTTTAATTAGTCCACGTTTCAAAAATATAATGTCTGGAGGCAGACTGCCGCATATTTAGTGACTGCATGTACTTTAAAACTTTTGATTTTGTTCAAGTTGACTGCTGCTGTTTTTGTTGTGTTGTTTCCTGTGTCAAAAGATTTCCCTTTCCATTCCTTTTGGATTTTTGTTTGTTTGTTTGTTTTTTGTTTGTTTTCCGCGTACGCAGGCTGATATTCCTGCGGACACTCCCTGTACAGACAGGCAAGGATTGATCCCGTCTACCCAACAAAGGGAGTGGAGGTTTTGTGTGTATGACCGTTTTTTTTTATCCCGCCATTAAGGCAGCCATACTCCATCTTCGGGGAAGGTGCATACTATGTGTAACTTGTCATCCATACCAACGGCCAAATGGCCTTCTCTTCCGAAAGTTGGTGATGGATTTGACGTGTGTGCAAGATGTTATGCGTGCGTTCACACACGGAACCTCGTTTATAGTCTCATTTGAAGGACTGTAACGGGAATGGGGTCAGAACCAATGTTAACTCCGAGAAAAAAAAAATCCCATATGTACCGAAACGGCCCGGCGGAGATTCGAACCCGCAACCCCAGAATCACCAAGATTTCGAGTCCGACACTCTCTACCACTGAGCTATTTCGGGCCCGGTAACGTTGTTTATATTGTTCTCTTCCATTCACCTTTTCTATCTATCTCACCCGGCCCTTTTGGGAGTTTGTTGGATTGTGATGCCCCCCCCCCCCCCCCCCCCCCAACCCCCACCCCCACCCCCACCCCTCGCTCTCTGCGGTATTGGAAACACCACAACATTACACATCATTCTTTATGTAACTATGGATAGACTACCCTAACCGTTGGAGTTTGGGATCACTGAGAAGAATAGCAATAAATTGTGACGTGACCGATGGAGGTCTAGCTTGTGGAATTTGATCCGTCCGGTTGAAACAAGAGGAAAAGGGAAGACTGGTTGCTTCGCTTTGTTGGGTATATTGGAGGTGATTGTGTATGTGTGTGTGTGTGTGTGTGTGTGTGTGTGTGTGTGTGTGTGTGTGTGTGTGTGTGTGTGTGTGTGTGTGTGTGTCTGATGTGGAGACAGGAGTGGGGTCAGACGTGGTGTGAGTGATGAGCTGGGCCTTATTCTGTATTAGGGGTGGGGGGGTGGGGGGGGGGGGGGCGGAATAGCTCTCGGTTGGTAGAGCACCTTCAATTCAATTCAATTCAATTCAATTCAATTCAAGACACTTTATTTTTTTCTTTCGTAAGAACTTTGTGTTGTGGTGGGAACACATAAACACATGACATACGAGTACACAACATTGAATAATGTAAAATGTGCAAATGCACTCACACCTGCACTTGCCCACGAATTTAAAAACAATATAAATAAAGTAAGGCTTATTTTCACATAAAACTAATTAATAACTCTACCCAACATACACTCCATTTTATGTCCAGTCAATTTGATAAAATCAGCTGTACGCTAAAATAACCGTAAAAAAAGGGGCACACACACACACACACACACACACACACACACACACACACACACACACGCACGCACGCACGCACGCACGCACGCACGCACGCACGCACGCACGCACGCACACACACACACACACACACACACACACACACACACGCACACACACCTTCTACACGGGGTGAGAACTGAGATATTTTAAATCATTATCACTTGACTATCACACACACACACACACACACACACACACACACACACACACACACACACACACACACACACACACACACACATTCACACACACAGGGTGAGAACTGAGATAATTTTAAAATCATTATCACTTGATTATCAACCCCCCACCCCCCACCCCCCCCCCAAAAAAAAAAAAAATCTACACACTCATTCTCTCCCCCACCGCCGTCCCCCCACACCACTCCTCTCTCTCTATCCCAGTCTCCCCCTCACCCTCTCCTCTATCTTTTAAACGACAGCATTAAACATTTACTCAGGATGGTCAGGTCAGTGATTGTTCAATGAACGGATTGAAATAGGCAAAAAAAACTACGGTTCAGTCTGTTGGTTTCGCATTTCAGTTGCCGGAATCGTCTATCTGAAGGCATCTTTTCATAAAAGGGGAACAGAGGATGGGTTTCATCACATACAATCTTCTGAGCTTTCTTAGAAACTCTTTTTTCAAACATTTCTCCTAAACTTTGTTGCTTAACACCAATAATCTACACCACACCGTTTCACAATCTTTTCCAGCAAGCATTTGTTCTTCACATTCAATCCACCATACCACACTAAAATGAAAAAGTGATCACAGATTCAATATTGCTTCTGTAGAATGCTTTTTAAAAACGTCACAGTTCACTCCAAGGTATCTCAATTTCTGTAAGCAATACACTCTTTGACTGATTTTTTTTATACACGGAGAGAGAATTAGAAGTGAATGTAAGTTTTGTCATCGATAAACAGAACCTAAGGACTTATACTCAGTCACCCTTTCAACCTTGGTACCTGAGATCAGTAAATCTGGAATGGGATCAGCATTTCTTCGGAAGTCAATGATCAGCTCCTTTTGTTTTCTGGACATTAAGATCAAGGAAATTGGTGTCACACCACTGTGTAAAACTGTTCACAATTTCATTAAAAGCTCTATCTGAGTTGGAGAGATCTGTGACTGCAGTATCATCAGAGAACTTGATGATAAGGCTGTCATTATTTCCTCTGCTGTCATTAGTGTAGAGAGCAAACTGACAAGGAGAAAGAACTGTACCTTGGGGAGCACCCGTTGATGTATAAGAAACTGATGAAACAGAGTTATGGAAGCGAACCCACTGGGGGCGAATTACCATAAAATAATAATCCAGAGAATGAGATAAGAGGAGATGCCAAGTTGCTTTAGTTTACTGGCTAAAAGATGAGGCTGTGTAGTGTTTAAGGCAGAGGAGAAGTCAACAAACAGAATACGAGCGAACAACTTGGGCTTTTCTAAGTGTGTAAAAACATGATGGAGACGTAAAAGTGTGGCGTCTTCAGTGCCTCTGTTGTGTTTATATGCAAACTGAAGGGCATCAAGCTGATCCCGAGTCTGTACTAAGAGTCTTTTAATAAAAATCCGTTCAAAACATTTCATAAGAATAGATGTTAAAGCAACAGGTCGATAATCGTTAAGAGTTTGGGGACTGCGTTATTTTGGCACAGGCCTAACTCGTCATCCTAGGGTTGCGAGTTCGAATCTCGGTACAAGGGGGATTTTTTCCCTCAGAGTTAACATTAGTTCTGACTCCATTCCCTATACGGTCCTTCGAATGAGACTATAAACCGAGGTTCCGTGTGTGAACGCACGCACACAACATCTTGCATACACGTCAAATCCCATCACCAACTTTCGGAAGAGAAGGCCAGTTTTGGCCGTTGGTATGGATGACAAGTTACAAGTAGCATGCACCTTCCCCGAAGATGGAGTATGGCCGCCTTAATGGCGGGATAAAAAACGGTTATACACACAAAACTCCACTGCCTGTCTATACAGGGAGTGTCCGCAGGAGTATCAGCCTGCGTACGTAGGGGGAAAAAAAAAAGAAAAAAATTATTTTGTATTATGGTTTTGTTCAGGTGGGGGAAACGGTGTTTAGTTTGAAGGGGATTTGGTGTGGGTGTTTCAATCGCATTGTTGTTGTAACGTGTAGAGCATAAACATGGTTGTTTTTAGTTTCCTGTATTCTTGTCAACATGCAGAAATGAATAGAGATGTTTTATAAACACGAAGAAAAAGGTGGTATTGAGGAAACAAAATTGAACTCTGATCAGCAGTAAACAAAATTATAGTTGCCGTCGCTATACGAAACTTAATTACACCCTTTACTCTCTTTGAGAAATGTAACATAGATATTTCAATATGGTCCTTTTCATCCCATTTCCGTATCTCCCCCCCCCCCCATCCCCCCCCCCCCCCCCCCCCCCCCCACCCTTCTCTTTTCTCCATCCCCCCCCCCCCCCCCCCCCTCCCCCGCCCCCTTTCTCAAATTCCATCCTTGTTCCAAACCCCATCCTCTTTAAACCATTCTTAAAGTAATTGAGAACTTATATCACCTTCCCTGTTTTCATTTTTTCTTATTACCATTACTACTATGTTTTCCCCCCCCCCCCCCACACTATTCACACTACATATTCATTTCCTTGGTTTCCCGTGGTCACGTGTGCATCTAAAGCCGACCAATAAGTCGTAAGCTAATTTCAATGTTTGATACGTTCATCTTACGACTCCCTACTTCCACCGTTTGTTTTCACGATTAATCCACCGCCTGTCGCCCTCACTGCTCCAACAGAAAGGTTCCGAGAAAAACCAGACTGACAAATCACCTGAACTATGGTGTTGCCGTCTGCCGCATCTTGGGGAGCGCACGTGCGACTCGTAACACTCACTGTGGCTTGAAAAATGGGCATGGCATGGCTTGGTCTCCTGTGTGTAACGTGATCTCTGGCAGCTTACTGTTGTTGTTGCTGGGGCGAGTTGTTAAAGGTTGTAATGGGTTTCACTGAGAGGAGTAGAGAAAAAAAATCTAAATGGTTAAAAAACCTTCTCTCTCCTCTCTCTTCTCTCTCTCTCCCATCTCTCTCTCTGCTCTGTCTCTGTCTCTGTAACTTATCTTTCTGTCTGTCTGTCTCTGTCTCTGTCTCTCTCTTGTCTCTCTCTCTCTATCTCCTCTCTTCTCTCTCTCTCTGCCTCTCTGTCCCCTCTCTCTCTCTCTTCTGTGTCTGTCTGTCTGTCTGTCTCTGTCTCTCTCTCTCTCTCTCTCCTCTCTCTCTCTCTCTCTCTCTCTCTCTCAGCACGAGCAGAGGAAGACGATTGTACTGGTTCGCCAGTTTGTTTCCAGACATACCAGTTTCACGCCACTATGCTCTGCATCGTCAGGACAGCCACCAGAAATTTACTTCCTGGGATGTATGCAATGGATGAAGGACGTCCTTCGCCTTAAACCGATTGGAAACAGGAGAGGAACAACACCTAATGAAAAAGGAGAAGGCAACTCTACTGATAAAGGAGGAGGACGGCAAGGAGGCATTCTAGGTGAAATGGGAGAGAGGACAGCTCCTAACCTATCTAAACCTCCCCGCCTCGCACCCCACCCTCCCTGCTCTAATCACGAAAAACTATACTAACGACCGAACTAACTAAAAACTTGCTCAAAACGCTTCCCCCAACCACCACCCCAAACCCCCAACCCCCCAGACCACCCCCACCGGCTGTCCCCCCCCCCCATTCAAACGTGACGAAGCTGATGATTAAAAACCACTTGTGAATAAGTACAAAAAAAACAAAAAAAAAAAAAGGATTAAATCTTGCCTCAAACGTAACGTGATTATGGCCCATTACGTGTATCATTACGACTCCCAACGAACGGTTCTTACGACACCCAAAGTGCCTAGCCGACATGGACAACACATATCAACCAAATACGAACAACACAAGATAAACCCCCCCCCGCCCCCGCCCCCCCCCCCTCACCTTCCGCCCCCCTTCAACCTCACAACTCAAAAACCCTCCCCCCCCCCCCCCCCAAAAAAACAAAAAAGAAAAAAGTTCCATCTTTTTCCCTATTTCTCGCACCTGTACCTGACCCATCTACAAACAGCAAAACAACACTGGAGAACATGATCAAAATGCCAAGATTACACATTTTCTTCCAGACGGGCACCAGCCTCTTCCATCTTTTCTCTGATTGTCATTCCAATCTCTTTTAATTCATTACATTTTGATATATAGATAAGGCTAAACGTGATTCGGCGGAATCTCTGTAAAACTGCTTGCGAGTGGTAGGAGAATTCTAGGCATTTAGCTGCTGGACCACCAATGGAATGTTCAAACTCTTCGTTCCCCTGGAGCCCACGGCAGTCAGGTTATAACTGGAGGCTATCGGGTGAAGACCACCACATCGAAGAAAAGAGAATTACGGATTAGTCATTTAGTGACTCACGTGATAGTCTGCACAACATGAACGAACCACATTGAACAGAAACCGAGAAATTGATTGAAAAAAGGGGCGGCGGGGGCAAAAAACCGAGGCAAATTTCAGGAAAGAAATCCTTTTATTAAACTATTCCGTTACAAAACTCTCGTTTGAACACAAAGGAGAAGAGAAATAGTGGGGGTGTGGTGGGGGGGGGGGGGGGGGGGAGGGGCTGGAACCCGTAAAGAAAAAATAATTTCTGGTTGTGGTCGACCATTGTTTTCTTCCTCAACCATACAACATCACTAGCGGACCGTTTCCCTATCGTTAGATTAGAAGAGAGGGTATCTCATCACAACGATCTATCAATTAGCACGCTCCGGAGGTGGGTGGGGGTGAGGGGGAGGACATCTTCAAGCTGGCGGTGATGGTTACCTGTGTGGTATCCATAGACAGCTGAAACCAACTTCTAGTGGTTGGGGACGTGCTTGGCTGAGGTGCTTCGGAAGTAGTCAGTGACCTGCGCGAGTGAGGGGAAGACTCCAACGGAAGAAAGAAAGAAGAGAAAGTGGATCATGGCGGAGAGTTAAGAGCGGGGAAGTGAAAGAAGAACAAAACATGGATACAAAGCTTAAAGATTGAAATACAAATAGGATTATAAGAAGCAGATAGCGATAGAGAGCTCTGTCATTATCTCTCTCTCTCCTCTCTTGGGAACGAAGAGACCAGTAGTCAATGATCCTTCTCATCTTATTTTGACTATCCCCAGGCTAACACACATGAGACGCGGATTCCAACTGAAATGCATCTCTCTTTTTTTGGAAGAGACAAAGACAATTATCCTTCTCCATTTCATCTGCCTGAGAACCCCCACAGAAGAGTCGTACAGAATATGATACACGGATTCCAACTGCAGTACCACCCTCCTATCTCCCCTCTCCCCCTTCCTCTCCTTCTCTCTCTCTCTCTCATCTCTCTATCCTGGAGAGAGGAGGAAAAGACAAAAGACAAGGACCAAAAAGACCACTACGTATTTCTCCGTCTTCGTCCTGATAGCCCTGTTTCACATTAAACAAATAGCGGGAGGAGAAAGGAAGAGAAAACAACAACACATACAAAAAAAAGAAAAGGGAGCCGAGATCGAGCGCGAGAGAGAAGAGAGCTTCTTCTACCTCTCTTCCCTGGAAGAGAGAAGATAACGACGGAAGAATATGAAGAACCACCAGGCACGACAAGAGGTCAAGTCCATGGTAAGTAAATAGTCAACTATCCTCTCGCCTCTTATCTTGGACTAACCCCAGTCTCACACGACAGTACATTGATTCCAACTGCAATTACCCCCCCGTTTTCTCTCTCTCGCTCTCTGCTCTCTCTCCCTTATACCTCTTCGCTCCTTCCTCTCCTGCTCATCTATCTATGTGGGGTGTGGTGTGTGTTGGTGGAGAGTGGCAAATAAACGTAGCCTTAATATTCTCATTGGAGGAAAAAACAATCTCAACAGCATGATAACACGGGGCAAAATGCAATGGCAATATCTAGCTCGCATCGCTCTATATTCTTATCGCTTCTCGTATCTTCTTCTTCGCTCTCTCTCTC
>JADBJO010006506.1:119667-132326 GCA_016801955.1 Conus betulinus
TGGCAGAACAACAAAAGCAAAAAAGCAAAAGCGAGCCAGCATTCCGTGGTTCTGTAGTTAGCACTCTGGACTTAAGGCCTGGAGACTGTGGGTTCGATTCTCATCACAAGCGTTGCCTTTGTGGGATTGTTGGGCCAGCCCCGACCGGCTCTCCCCCACAGACGTGTTCATTCTGGGCTCAAAGAGGAAAAGGACTGGAGCCACGCTGCAGACCTTCATCCGCTGGATGGATGGATACGTCTTGACAGTGCCATTCACATTACAATTCCTGACCAACAACTGCAGGTGTGTGTGTGTCTCTCGAGCCTGCTTGATACTGGCGTGTGTGTGTGTGTGTGTGTGTGTGTGTGTGTGTGTGTTGTGTGTGTGTGTGTGTGTTGGGTGTGTGTGTGTGTGTGTGTTTGTGTGTGTGTGTGTGTGTGTGTGTGTGTGTGTGTGTGTGTGTGTGTGGTGTGTTTGTGTGTGTGGGTGTGTGTGGGTGTGTGTGTGTGTGGTGGGTGTGTGTTTTTCATTTACATAAGTCATAAGTGAAGATTAACATAAAACAAAATACTTAAAACCAGCAACTAACTAATCAATTAAAGTCAAAACGCATGAAAATAGTTAAAAAAATATCCTTTGCTTCCCCCGACCTCCCCCCCATCCCCACCATGTATTATCCACCCCACCCCCCCCCCTTCTTTCTCCTCCCCCGCAAATAAAGTTAATAAAAATGTTATAAGTATTTTCCAATAGGGGGTGCGTTCTAAATGTACAAAGAATTCATACGTTAAAGCTGGTGCCTCAAAAAAATAGCCTGCACAGTATTTTGCTTCAATACTGGAATGGTTTTTTTTTTTTCATATCACTGCATAAAACAATATGATCTGGAGTAATTTTGTTTCCACATAAGCAAACTACTACGTTTTTCACACATATTTTGTTTTAAATGCATTAAGTTTCCACCTGTACATTAATGAGAGTTTTTTTTTTTATTACAGTTAAAATTCTCTTTGATTCTTTTAATATCAAACTGTTCTTTATTGACGTAATCTACCATACTATATTCGAAAGCTTTCCAGATATGTGACTTCACTAAGTTACACTGTCATGTACTGATAAGGGAAAATCAAACAGTTCTGAATCAAAACTATTTTTGGCTCCCAGCTTATCTCTATGATCATTTCAGGTCTTGTGTGCAATTTTTTTTACTTGAAAAAGACCCAAGAGGTTCGAAATGCATCGTGTCTTGTCCTGTACTTTGTTTGTCAATGTCCTTGGCGGCAACTAACCCCCACTCTTTCTAAATTTTGCTTCGTTCTCCGCCATCAGTCGCTCCATTTTGGAACAGCATCCAGATGCCTTTCCTGACCTGCACTGTCATGATTCAGCATCTCCATGTCATTGATCAGCATCAAGATGCCTTTTCCTGACCTGCAACTGTCTGTGGTGACCTCTCCATGTCATTGATCAGCATCAAGATGCCTTTTCCTGACCTGCACTGTCTGTGGTGACCTCTCCATGTCATTGGCCAGCATCCAGATGCCCTTTCCTGACCTGCACTGTCTGTGGTGACCTCCTCCCATGACATTGACCAAGCATCAAGATGCCTTTTCCTGACCTGCACTGTCTGTGGTGACCCTCTCCATGTCATTGACCAGCATCAAGATGCCTTTCCTGACCTGTACTGTCTGTGGTGACCTCTCCATGTCATTGGCCAGGCCAGCATCCAGATGCCTTTCCTGACCTGCAGTCTCTCTGTGCTGACCTCTCCATGTCCGTGCCTTTGACGTGTTCATGCGAACCGTTCCTATCAAGTTCATTGGCATTGTCTGTTTGTCTGTCTGTCTCTTTTTCAGAGACAGAGAGACAGACAGACAGACAGGGAGGAGAGTAGTAGTAGTAGTAGTAGTACGTAGTAGTAGTAGTAGTAGTAGTAGTAGTAGTAGTAGTAGTAGTAGTTGTTGTTGTTGTTGTTGTTGTTGTTGTTGTTGTTGTTGTTGTAGAATCAGTTTTGAAACAGCTCACAGAGAGAGACAGAGAAAGGGAGAGAGACAGACAGGACAGACAGACAGACAGACAGACGGACGGACGGACGGACGGACGGACAGACACGACAGACAGACAGAGAAAATAAGTAGTAGTACTAGCAGAAGCAGCAGCAACAGCAATATTGGCGCCCTACACACGACGCTCTCCGATATCTATAGGGACATTCATTACGCTGCTCCGCAACGAAGCAAACCCATTGTCGTCAGCTAAGGGGACATCACGAAAGACTGCTGACTCACAGCAGGGCCCCTTTGAACACGCTCAACGTGGTGACTGGGCAGCAGTGCAGTGTCTCCTCTGCTGTGGTGCCTCAGGGCGACTACGTACTGATTGCTCTCTCTTGGAATGCCGATAGGATGCGGGGGCTCTGATGGCTTAGGCTGGGTGTGGCTGTGTA
The DNA here is from genome assembly GCA_016801955.1 of Conus betulinus. Classification (NCBI taxonomy): domain Eukaryota; kingdom Metazoa; phylum Mollusca; class Gastropoda; order Neogastropoda; family Conidae; genus Conus; species Conus betulinus. Next base: position 122,096 of record JADBJO010006506.1, read on the forward strand.
TATAGTATGGGTGAGCTGAAATGAGTGGCAAGGACATGAGGCGACAGCGGCACGGAGGATTTGAAACAGGAAAGATAAGGAATAGATAGATAGATAAATAAATAAGTAAATAAATTATGAATGAATGGATAAACAAATGGATAGATAAATTACATCATTATCATCGTCGTCGTCGTCTGTCATCATCATCATCATCTCATCATCATCATCATCATCATCATCATATCATCACATCATCGATCATCACTACTACCGCCCGCCGCCGCCGCCACCACCACCACCACCATCACCACCACCATCACCACATCATCATCATCAATCTCATCATCATCATCATCATCACCATCATCATCATTATCGTCATCGTCGTCATCATTATAACTTACCATTATTATTTTTCATACAGAAACATGCACGCACACACACACCACACACACACACACAACACACACACACACACACACACACACCACACACACACACACACACACACACACGCACTCCGCACACACACACACACACCCACACACACACACACACACCACACACACACACACACACCCACACACACACACACACCACACACACACACACCCACACACACACACACACACACAACACCACACCCACACACACGCGCTGCGCGCCAGTTCCCTTTTTATAAATGAAATGATAATTAGATTTTCACAATTACGCCAAAATACAATCAGCAGCAGCAGCCAGCAGCAGCAGCAGCAGCATTAACAGCAACAGCGTAATCACCTTTATTTTTTTCTTTATTCGGGGACCTTCAACAACACTGCAATGCTCAGATGGACACAATGCACATAACATACCTGTACATGATAAAGCGTTTGCTACGAAAGCTATTACACGACGTGTATAACCTATAAATTCACTGTGTGCGTAACGCCCTGTCAGACTGCAGTCTGGCAGCGGTGTGTCTTTGACATAGATCAATAATGCCATGGGAGACAGCTTTATACATTGTGCATGATTGTGTGAAGCGATAAATCCTTCCAAAGTTTGAGAATCTAGGTCAAGAAAGATTAACGGTTTCTGTTTTGGTTTGTTTTATTTTTGTTTTGTTGGCTTGTTTTTTTTCTGTGACTGTTGTCTATTTTTTTTTTCTTCTTTTTTTTGTTGGCTTTTTCCTTTTTTTTTTCCCGTTTTTTTTTCTTTTTTCTTTCCCCCCCCCCCCCCCCCCCCCCCCCCCCCCCATTTTTTAATTGAGGGGCGAAGAACAAGTCGAATGAAAAGGAGGAGAGGAGGAAGAGGAGGAGGAGGAGGAGGAGAGGGGGGGGGGAGACAGGACAGACAGACAGACAAACAGAGGGAGAGAGAGAGAGAGAGAGAGAGAGAGAGAGAGAGAGAGAGAGAGAGAAGGGGGGGGGGACGAGCCAGACAGATCAGGCAGACAGATCCAACAGAGAGACAGGAACAGGCAGAGACAGAGACAGACAGTGTATGAATAGGAAATGATGTAATGACTGTCCGTAGCCGCATTTCATTAAAGGAGCATATAAGAGAAACAGAAAGCCAAAGACACGTGCAAGACTGGACCGGACGACGGCGGCGCAGACGCAAGCCGCGTGAGGCGTGGTCCCCGGCCGCGCGACTGCGGACGCGTGGGTGGCGCGACCATGAATGAGAGAGAGAGAGGGGGGGCCGACGGACGCCGCACACGGAGAGGCCCCCTGGGGGATGGAGGGGCGGAACCCCCAGGAGGGAGCGGAGAGAGAGAAGAGAGTCAGACAGAGACAGACAGGACAGGGGACAGACAGAGGGACGGAACAGAGTGGGAGGAGAAAGAGAAGAAAGCGAAAGAAAAAGAGAGAAATAAAGACAGACACATGAGAGAAAGAGAGAAGAGCGCAGATGAAGAGAGGAGAGAGGGAGAGCGAGGAGAATGAGCAAAGAAAAGAGAGGACAGAGACAAACAGATAGAGACAGCGAAGAGAGGAGAGGAGGAGAGGAGCGACGAGAGGAGACGATGGCGAGAAGGAGAGGTGGGAGGAGGAGCAGAGGGAAACGAAGGAGAGCGCTGGAGAGATGAGTGAGATGAGCGAGGAGAGAAGGAGGACGAGAACGAGAGGATGGAGCGGGCCGAGAGATGGGGAGCGGGGGAGGAGAGGAAACGAAAAGTGAAGAGAGACCGCGGCGACGAGGACGCGAGGAGAGAGAGAAAAAAAGAGGACAAAGAGCGAGAGATGAGACAACAGGAAGGAGAGAAAGGAGAGGAAGAGAGATGGAGAGAGAGGGAAGATGAGGAGAGATGAGGAGAGGAGAAGGAGAGAGATGAGAGAGAGAGAGGAGAAGCGTGAGGAGGGACGGATGTGAGAGAGAGAGAGAGAAAGTGAAAATGGGAGGAGAGTAGAGAGAGTAAAGATGAAAAGTAACGAGAAAAGGGAGAAACAGAAGGACCGACAGAAGATAAAGAGAGACACGCGAGGAAGGAGAAGAAAGGGAAGTGCAAAGATTAAGAGAGAGAAGGATGGAGAGGAAGAAAAGAAGCCGTCGCACAGTGTGTAGGAGGAAAGAAGGGAGATGAGAGAGAGAGACCGCGAGAGAGACGGGAGTGAGAGCCGAGAAAAGAAAGAGGGAGATTTTCGCGGAGAGATGAGAGAGAATTGATGATGAGGGCGTCGAGGAGAGTAGGAGAGAGAGAGGAGAGGACTGACGTGAGGGGAGACTGAGGGAGAGAAGGAAATAACGATGAGAGGGAAAGAGACATAGGATTAGACAGAGGAAGAAGAGAGTGAGCTGGAGAGAGCGGAGGACCGGAAGACAGACAGGACAAGACAGAAAGAGAGAGTGGAGAGAGGACACTGAGAGCGAGAGAGGACAGGAGAGGACAGAGGGGCGAGAGGAGTCAGTCAGCACTGACATATTGATTCCTCACCTGATAACAGGTTCCTGGCCCCCAGTCCACTCGATGATGCAGAGATGAGTCCGGTTGGTCGATCATCAATGGGAGCCGACAGGGCAGCCAACCTCCCCCCCCCCCCCCCCCCCCCCCCCCCCCCCCCACCACCCCTCCACCCCCACCCCTACACCCCCTCCCGCCACCCCCCCCCCCCCCCCCAACAAAAAAAAACATCACCATCACACACCACACACACACACCAAACACCACACACACACACACACCTTCCTAACCTCCACCACCATCACCACCACCCTCCAAACACACACACACACCACGCACAACACACACACACCACACAACACACACACACACACAACACAACCCACCACCACCACAGCCACCACCACCACCACCACCCACCACCACCGGACGAAGACAGATTAAAATCCGTCCAGTACAACCACCACCTCTACAGTGATCTGTGTCAGTGTGGTGGTGATGGTGACCAGAGCACGTGAACAACGTATGTGTGCTTGGAGGTCCAAAGAAACAAGAAAAAAAAAAGTGAAGAAAGAAACGAAAGAAAGAAAAAACAAGAAAAGGAAAAGAAAAAAAAAAAGAAAAGAAACGAAAACCTTAAAAGGAAAGAAGAATAAACAAGGGGACGGGAGAAAAAAGAAACAAGAGGAAAAAGAAAGAAGAACAAAAGATGAAAAAGAAAAGAGGAACGAAACGAAAAAATAACCACGAAAAAACAGAAATGCACGAAATGAAAAAGAAATAAGAAAAGGAAGGAACGAAGAAAAGAAAGAAAGAAAAAGAACGAATGAAAAGAAAAGAAGAATAAAAGAAAGAAAGAAAGAAAGGAACGAATGAAAAAAAGAAAGAAAGAAAGGAAAGAAGAACACAGACAAGAAAAAACAGAAAGAAAAGGGGAAATGTGTGTGTGTGTGTGTGTGTGTGGGGGGGGGGGGGGGTTGGTTCCAGTGTAAAGGAAGACAATCCCCCCTCCCCCCCCCCCTCCACTATCTTCTCTTCCTAACTACTCTGTTAGGTTGTTTGGTTGTTTCGTTGCTTTCTTTTTTTTTGTTTGTTTCCTTCTTTGTTTGTTCCTTTGGTTGTTTATTTTATTTTGTTTGTTCGTTTGTTTTTTATTTTTTGTTTGGGTGTTTTTGTGTCTTTGTTTGCTTCTTTGTTTTGTTTTGTTTTGTTTCTAACTTTTGGCTGAGTGGTTGTTTGGAAGCTGAGCGGAGGAGGGGGTGGGGGTGTCAGTAAAGGGGGTTGTTCATGATGCTGTTTCTCCCCACAGTCTGTCCATCAATAAAGGGGGTTATCTCCAATCCTCTTTCTCCTTGCAGCCATTCCATCAGTATAGAGGTTTATCTCTAGTCCTCTTTTCTCCCCATAGTCCGTCCATCACTTTAGCGGTTTATTTCTATTCCTCTTTTCTCTTTACAGCTATTCCATCAGTATAGGGGCTTTTCTATATTCCTGTTTCTCCGCATAGTCCGCCCATCAGTATAGGGGGGTTATCTCTATTCCTGTTTCTCCTTACAACCATTCCATCAGTATAGCAGTTTATCTTTATTCTTGTGTCTACACATAGTCCGTCAACCAGTATAGAGGTTTATCTCTATCCTATGTCTTCTCACAGTCCGTCCGTCAGTATAGGGATTTATCTATATTCCTGTTTCTCCCATAAGCCGAATATCAGTATAGGGGTTTATCTCTATTCCTGTTTCTCCTCATAGTCTGTCCATCAGTATAGGGGTTTATCTCTATTTCCTGTTTTTCTCCTCATAGTCTGTCCATCAGTATAGGGGTTTATCTCTATTTCTATTTCTCCTCATAGTCTGTCCATCAGTATAGGGGTTTATCTCTATTCTGTTTCTCCTCATAGTCGTCCATCAGTATAGGGGTTTCTCTATTTCCTGTTTCTCCTCATAGTCTGTCCATCAGTATAGGGGTTTATCTCTATTTCTGTTTCTCCTCATAGTCTGTCCATCAGTATAGGGGTTTATCTCTATTTCTGTTTCTCCTCATAGTCTGCCCATCAGTATAGGGGTTTATTTATATTCCTGTTTCTCCCATATAGTCCGAAGATCAGTATAGGGGGTTTATTTATATTCCTGTTTCTCCCATAGTCTGTCCATCAGTATAGGGGTTTATTTATATTCCTGTTTTTCTCCCCATAGGCCGAAGATCAGTATAGGGGTTTTATTTATATTCCTGTTTCTCCCCATAGTCTGTCCATGAGTATAGATTATTTATATTTATATTCCTGTTTTCTCTCCCATAGTCTGTCCATCAGTATAGGGGTTATTTATATTCCTGTTTCTCCCCATAGTCTGTCCATGAGTATAGAGGTTTATTTATATTCCTGTTTCTCCCCATAGTCTGTCCATCAGTATAGCGGTTTATTTATATTCCTGTTTCTCCCCATAGTCTGTCCATCAGTACAGGGGTTTATCTATATTCCTGTTTCTCCCCATAGTCCATCCATCCATCAATCAGTCGTCACACACTGGAAGCAGTGACATCCTGTGAGATGCCGAGAATGGGCGCGGTCTTCAGTCATCAACATCAAAGCTGCTGCTGCTGTCTGTTGTTTCGGCATCAGGCATTTCCAATGTTTGGTTTTGAGCCAGTCTGTCTGTCCTGTCTGTCTATCTATCTATCTGTCTGTCTATCTATCTATATTCGGCTGTCTACCTGGCTCTCTATCTATTTGTCTGTCTGTCTGTCTATCTATCTATCTATCTATCTATCTATCTATCTATCTATCTATCTATCTATCTATCTATCTATCTATCTATCTATCTATCTGTACGATTATCTGTTCATCGATCTATCTATCTATTTATCTGTTCATCTATCTATATATCCGTTTATTTGTTTGTCTATCTATATCTATCTATCTATCTATCTATCTATCTATCTATCTATCTTTTAAATGTTTATCTATTTTTCTTTCTATCTACGTACCTCTATCTATCTACCTACCTACGTATCTATCTATTTATCTATATATCTATCTACCTATCTAGCGATCAATCTATCTATTTATCTACATATCTATCTACCTATCTATCGATCAATCTATCGATCGATCAACCTGTCTATCTATCTGTCTATCCGTCTATTTTGCGTGCCTGTTGGTTGCATAACCAATCTCAGGTAGACTGGAAATGGAAAAAAAAAAAAAAAAAAAAAAAAAAAAAAAAAACGCAACGACGAGAGGTGAGGGGGGAGGGCGTTAATTTTCAGTGAGCACCGCCGGCAGGTGAGTGTGCATGCAGCGAGCAGGCAGGGGCAAGAAGGAGGCGGGCTTGGCACGGACAGAAAGGGGGGGGGGGGGGGGGGGGGCGTTGACAGCATTAGTCATAGCTATACGTCAGTGCTTCCTACTGCCACCAACGCTTGCTGCTCTGCTGCAATAGTATTTAAACAATCCTCCACCCCCACCCCACTCCACCCCTACCCCTCGCTCTTCCTCCCTTACCCCCCTCCCTCGTCTTCTCACTCTCCCTCCCACCCCCCTTCCGTCTCACTAGCTAGGCATGTCGGGATTAGTATGAAGGCCGGGGTGTTTTTCAAGCATCGATGTCGTAGAAAGTCTGTCCATCTGAGGAGGGGCTCGCTGCTGGTTTGAGTCCTGGGAACGTTGAAATGGGATGAATGGAATGGTCGAACGGAATGGGGATTTTTTTTTTTTCTCTCCATTTAAAAAAAATTATCACGGTATTTATTTTCTTCACGTTTTCCTTTCATCTCATACGTAGGTGTTGTAAAAGAACAAACAAAACAAACCTATGGGGAAGGGGGGGGGGGGGGGGGGGGGTGGGGGGGAGGGAAAGAGGGAAGAAGCGGGGTGATGATCATAACTCAAAACTGAGTCCGTTTTAAAGCTGTCTGCACCAAACAACAACAACCAAATCATGATTCCCCGACTCACCCCCACCCCCCACCCCCCCACCACCCCTCCCCCTAATAAAGCACGGTTCCATTTCTGAATCAAAAGACTTTCGTTTTTTTTTATTCACGGGAAGTGTAAATAAACAAAAACAAACAAACAAACAACCACAACACAGCAAGATTTTATTCCTTTTAGAAAACAAAACAAAACAAAACAAAACAAAACACTGTGGGTCTCTGAAGTCCCCGGATCATGGCAAGACTTTCTTCTTATACAAAAATCATGGGTCAGGGGTCCCTCAAGATCCACGAAATATGGGGTGTGCAAGATGTCAGACATACAACAGTTCCATCGTTTCTATGGTGTATGGCGTCATCTTGTTGGGGAAACAGACCAACAAACCAGCAGACATGGGGAGGTAACATACGTCACTTGGTGCAAGAAACTATGACGTCATTGGGATCTTCAAAGGTACTGTCAAAGATTCCCTTGCACACTGATTTTTTTTTTTTTTTTAAAGATTGTCCTAGTATTTCATTCATTCGTTCATTTACTCCATTCATTCATTCATGCATGCATGCATGCATGCATTTACAAATTTCTAGCTACTTTCTTTCCATGTGTGAATATCCCTCCCATGAACTTATGAGTTGACTTCACGCGGTGTCGTGTCAGTATTTTGTATATCTATTCATTCATTCATTCATTCATTCATTCATTCATTTATTCATATATTTCCAGCTATTTCTTTCTATTTGTGAACATCCCTCCCGTGGACTTATGAGTTGACTCCAACGCGGTGTCAGTATTTGTATATTTATCTTCTTTCATCATTAATTCGTTCGTTCATTCATTAATTCAATCATTCATTCATATTTTATCTATTAATGTTTTTTTATGTATTTAGTTATCTACTAATTTGTTTATTTATTCATTAATTTTGTTTGTTTGTTTATTCATTCATCTACCTAGCTATTTATTTATTCATCTAATTATTTATGTTTATTTATTTATCTATGTATTTATTTATATATTCATTTATCTATATATGTATGTATGTATGTATTTATTCATTTATTATTTTATTTACATGTAGCTATTTCTTTTCCATTTTATGACTCGTCTCTTCGCTGGACGCCTTCGGAGGCATTAATTTTTTCTCAGTATCCCTCCCGGGGACCTGTGTGATGACGTCAACGCAATGACAGCCCTGACGTGGCCCTGTGCGGTCGGCTGGGCTATAAGCAACATTACCTTACCTTACCCTCCCGCGGTACCAGCGAATGACACGTATTAGCAGTGTGTCTTTGTTCGATGTTTTAGGCGGGGCATGCACAGCTGGACAAGCTCAACTGATGAGTGTTACCAGGGACGAAAGGCTGCTGCGGACAGGTATGACGAGCGCTCCTGTTCGCAGGACAAAAACTCGATGGCCCTCTCACGCTAGCTAGTTTCATGGTTGTACACTTTAATGAAGCCCCTCTTCTTCGTCGTTCGTTTCCCTTCTCTTCTGCACACAACCCCCTTTCCCATCGCATTTCCCCTCCCTCCTCCTCCTCCTCCTCCTCCTCCTTCCTCCTCTTCTTCTTCTTCTCTTCTTCTCTCTCTCTCTCTCTCTCCTCTCTCTGCTCCTCTCTCTCTCTCTCTCTCTCCTCTTCTTCTTCTTTCTTCTTCTTCTTCTCTTTCTTCTTCTTCTTCTTTCTTCTTCTCCTCTCCTCTTCGTCCTCCTTCTTCCCTCCCTCCTCCTCCTCCTTTCCTCCTCCTCCCCTCTTCTCCTCCTCCTTCTTCCTCCTCCTCCTTCTCCTTCTTCTTCTTCTTCTTCTTCTTCTCTTCCTTCTCCTCCTCCTCTTCTCCTCCCTCCTTCGTCTCTTCTTCTTCTTCTTCTTCTTCTTCTTCTTCTTCTCCCCCCCTCCCACCTTTTCCTCTCCTCATTCTCTCACTCACTCAACTTTTTTTTTTAATGAAAGATATTCTTTTTGCTAGGTCCCTGTCATAGTGACAGAAGAATTGTTTGTCTACATTTGTTTCTCTCCTCTCCTCCTCTTCCCTTCTCCCCCCCCCCCCCCCCCCCCTCCCCCCCTACTTATTTCTTTCAAATGTTACCATGATCATTTCGATGTTATACTGATCCACAGTCCTTATGTTTCTGACATTTTGAGGTGGTAGGTCTACCTTCGCTTACCTTTTTTTTTTCTCTTCTTTTTCCTATGAGGTACCATCTCCCCTTCCACCTTCACCCCCCTCTCACCTTTCTTTTCGGTAAGTAAGCTTGAAAACGTCCTTTGAAATTTCCAGTAAAGGTATGACAAAAGTCCTTCAATCTGTGGGAAGAGGGCATGACAAAGTCCTTTAATCTGTGGGGAGAGGGCATGACAAGTCCTTTAAATCTGTGGGAAGAGGGCATGACGAAGTCCTTTAATCTGTGTGGGAAAGGGCATGACAAAGTCCTTTAATCTGTGGGAAGAGGGCATGACGAAGTCCTTTAATCTGTGGGAAGAGGGCATGACAAAGTCCTTTAATCTGTGGGGAGAGGGCATGACAAAGTCCTTTAATCTGTGGGGAGAGGGCATGGCAAAGCCTTTAATCTGTGGGAACAGGGCATGACAAAGTCATTTAATCTGTGGAAAAGAGGGCATGACAAAGTCCTTTAATCTGTGGGGAGAGGGCATGACAAAGTCCTTTAATCTGTGGGGAGAGAGCATGGCAAAGTCCTTTAATCTGTGGGAAGAGGGCATGACAAAGTCCTTTAATCTGTGGGGAGAGGGCATGACAAAGTCCTTTAATCTGTGGGACAAGAGGGCATGACAAAGTCCTTTAATCTGTGGAAAGAGGGCATGACAAAGTCCTTTAATCTGTGGGGAGAGGGCATGACAAAGTCCTTTAATCTGTGGGGAGAGGGCATGACAAAGTCCTTTAATCTGTGGGGGAAGAGGGCATGACAAAGTCCTTTAATCTGTGGGAAGAGGCATGACAAAGTCCTTTAATCTGTGGGAAGATGGCATGACAAAGTCCTTTAATCTGTGGGAAGATGGCATGACAAGTCCTTTAATCTGTGGGATGGGCATGACAAAGTCCTTTAATCTTGGGAGGAGGGGCATAATCTGTGGGGAGGCATGACAAAGTCCTTAATCTGACCAAAGTGTGGGGAAGAGGGCATGACGAAGTCCTTTAATCTGTGGGAAGAGGGCATGACAAAGTCCTTTAATCTGTGGGGAGAGGGCATGACAAAGTCCTTTAATCTGTGGGGAAGAGGGCATGACAAAGTCCTTTAATCTGTGGAAGAGGGCATGACAAAGTCCTTTAATCTGTTGGGGAGAGGGCATGCCAAGTCCTTTAATCTGTGGGAAGAGGGCATGACAAAGTCCTTTAATCTGTGGGAAGAGGGCATGACAAAGTCCTTTAATCTGTGGGGAGAGGGCATGACACAGTCCTTTAATCTGTGGGAG
>JADBJO010006507.1:0-5000 GCA_016801955.1 Conus betulinus
TTGGTACCATAGGACATATTGTTCGTCGTTGCGTGGAGGGTGTGCTTTGTGTATTGGGGGTTGGGGGGTGGCTTTTTGGGGTTGAGGGAGGGTGGAGGGAGTGCGATGAGGACATCTTTGGTTTTAATTTGATTTATTCTATTTGGTAGATTCATTTAACTCATATGACAACAGTACATTGGATGGTATGTGGGGCAGTTACCCTCCACTTTACTCCCCGCTTTGTCATCCGAGTGTGTGTTAAGTGTGTGAATGCATGTACAGGGTTGTTTTGTGTGAGTGGGGATGAGTTGGGTTTGGGTGTGTGTGGGGGGGGGGGGGGGGAGGGAGACGGAGAGAGAGAGAGCGGAGAGAGAGTGGGAGAAGTGTTGTGTGTGTGGGTGTGGGGGGTGTGTGTTGTGTGTGTGTTGTGTGTGTGTGTGCGCGCGCGCGCGCGCTGGTGCGTGTGTGTGGGTGGGGGTTTGTGTGTGTGTGCCAATGTGTTGTGTGTGCGGTCTTTAGAGGAGAGGTTAAATATTAGTTCATTGGTGATATTGTTATAAAATGATAGTGGGCGTTGAAAGGATGTTGTGACCCTGTATACCAATGATTAAGTTGACAGATGATCTGGTTGACTGAAGAGAAGCTTAAGTTACGCTTTTTTTTTTCTTTAATATGTAATAATACTAAGGTGTTAAACCAGTTGAGCGCTAAGAAAGTTTAATAGGCGACGCATTTAAAATCGAATGGTACTTTTTTCTCATAACTCATCTTTCGTCCTTATTCATCTCTGAAACGAAAGTAATATGTGGGGCAATACAGTGACACTGCCTTTCGTTTACATTTTGTATTGTTTTAGCGTGTTCCGCTGATGTTATTGTCGCGAAGGAAATGATGTCTTTTTGCACCCTACATTTTTTTTTTCTTTCTTTCTCAGATCCTTTGTGTTATGTGTCCCCTCCTCCCCATTCTTGTCACCTACCTACAATTTATTCATCCTTTCCTGCGAGAAAGACCCCATCCGACAGTAAAATCGATTTATTAATAGAAAAACTCATTTTCTTGATAAAATTAGAGATATTTCTAACGTTGTCCCGCGCCCTCGTCATTATCAGTACCCCTCTCTCCACACAACCGCCCCCCCACCCCCCCCCCCCCCCCCCCCCCCCCTTCAAACTGCTCCCTTAATACCTCTTTTCTCCGTTATGTGGGTAGTGTTGTTTTTGTGGCACATGACCAAGAAGAAGGGGGAAAAGAAAAAATGTATTTGTCCTGTGTTCCCCGATTGCGGAAGTTAACCGGGAAGGTTTCTAGTTTGTGATTTGCTTACTTTGTTTTTTGTGTTGATCAGTTTTTTGACAATTTTACCCATTTTGTCTGTTTCTTTAATTTTTTTTTTTTTTTTTTTTTTTTTTTAGTAGTAACTGACATAATGTTATTGTCCTGGTTGCTTCAGTTTCTTAAGTGCTCGTGTCCGTCGGTCACCCCACTGGCACCAAAAGGATGTTTTACACATATCCATTTTCCTTTTGTTTATTCGTATATTTAAGTCCTATTTGTCCGAGTTCAATCATGGCATCTTTGACAACTATGTCTCATTGATCAGGAGCATAAAAACATAAAAGAAAAAATGCAAAATTATAATGAGGTTAGCCTGAAAAATCGTCGTCTCTTAACTGCCAGGGCCTTGGGAATTTTGGAAAAAAAGAAGAAGGGATGTGTTTCAACATTTGAGACAAAAGCAATATCTCAGTGTGTATTTTCTGCAGGATACGCATTTTACGAAGAAAATTAGAACGCCAGATACGAGCTGAATGGGGATATGAGTGTGTGTTTTTCTTCCTAATAATAGTAGATCAAGGGGAGTAGGTATTTTTATTCAACAATAATTTTGAGTTTAAAATAGAGAATAGAAGAAAAACAATCAAGGATACGAATGGAAACTATTTTATTGTCCTTTTGAATACGTTGGGGGAAAAAAAAACAGTTAACATTAGTGAATATTTTATGGCCCGAATAGAGACGATCCTGCTTTTTTTCAGGATGTACAAAATAAAAATAGAAGAACTTGGTAATCCAAATATTATTATTGCTGGTGACGGGAATTTGGTTCTTAACCCAGCTTTTAGATTAATGATAACTATAAAAATATATAACAACGCCAAAGCCAGGGAGGAAGTAAATGGAATTGAAATGATGTCTAAATTTGAGCTAGGTAGATATATGGAGGGAGTTTAATCCAGAAGTTCTCAGATACACTGGCGAAGATCGAATCCACTCCAACAAAGCCGCCTGGACTATCTAACTGCTTCTGAAAGATTAGTGGGGGAAACGTGAGTAACTCTGATATTCTTTTTTGGATACCGCAGTGACCATTCGCTGCTTACACAGTTGAGAATTTACCTTTAAAGAGGTAGAAAAAATATAAAAAGGTCTTTGGAAATTTAATTCAACATTATTAAAAGATTACACATATGTACGTCCATAATAAATGATACAATAGAGAATGTTAAAAGTCAATATGCAGCTGTACCATACGACAGAGAAAACTTAAAACAGATACCAATGATGATCAAGTTCAGTTTGTAATAATCAGATCAGCTATTTCTTGATACGCTGCTGATGGAAATTAGGGCCAAAACAATTACATATAGTATAAGTAAGAATAAAGACCTGAAAAAAAGGCTGAAACAAACTTTAGAACACGAAATAATACAGTCCCTTGAGAACAATCTGCATCTGAACGAAGCAGACAGAACAGCCTTAAATGAAAAGAAAAACCCAGTTGACAGAAATTAGGAAGTCTAAATTGGAAGGAATTTGTGTTGAGATCAAAAAGTAAGGTGGGCACTGCAAGGGGAGAGAAAATTAAATAAGTATTTTTTGTTCTCTTGAAAAAGACATTATGTGAGTAAGCAGATGCTAAAACTTGTGAAGGACGACGGCCACGTTTTTATCAGAGACCAATGAAATGTTAGAAGAAAGTAAAACTTGTTTTTCAAGAACTTTATAAAAGAACGTGAATCACAAGATATCAGTATGGATAAGTTTAAAGAAAACATACAAACATTAAACAAATCTGAATCTGACAACTTAGAGGGATTTATAACAAAAGAAGAGAAAGAGCAAACAGAAGCATTAAGAAATATGCAGAATGAATAAAAGTCCGGCACAGATGGATTTACGGTGAACTTTTTCAAAATTTTTCTGGAGACAACTAGGGGATTTTATCCACTCGTTCTTTAAATGAGAGTTTTTGTAAAGGAGAAATGTCAGTAACACAAAGGGAAGGGGTAATCGTATGTATGTTTACCCAAGGGAGACAAATCTAGGGAAATTCATCAATAATTGGAGGCCAGTTTCATTGCTAAATGTAACCTACAAAATAGGATCAACATGCATAGCTAACAGAATCAAAACAGTCTTGCCAAATTGATACATGAAGATCAGACGGGATTCATATCGGGCAGGTATTTATTGGGGATAACTTGAGAGAACATTGTATGATATGATATACTATTTGGGATCACAAAATTTTACCAGGACTACTAGTTTCCATAGACTTTTGAAAAGGCTTTTGATTCAGTTAACTGGAATTACTTGTAAAAGTCGTCAAATGCTTTGGTGGTTTTGGTGAAGATATTTGTAAATTGATTTGTACTTTTTTATAACAACATTAAAAACACACGTAATTGTTAACGGCAAAAATGTCCGAAAACTTTCCCGGTAAAAAAGAGGGTGCCGTCAAGGGGATCCTCTATCACCATATCTATTTGTATTATGTGTAGAGTTATTAGCATGCAAAATCAGGAACGATGAGGAAATTAAGGGAATAAAAAATATCAGAAAACAGAGTTCAAGGTAAACCAGTTTGCAGACGATACGTTTTTTCACTCTACAAGGAGATAAAAAAATCTTATGAAAAACTTTTTGATTCATTATCAGAATTTGAAAATATTTCAGGGGTTAAAATTAAATTTTGAAAAAAAACTTGCAATGTAGGGTTAGGACAAAAGAAGGACTCGAAAAATAGTGTACCTAGTTGAAAAACACATGATGTGGAATCCAAGAAAATTCAAAATTCTTGGAATATGGTTCACAAATGACCTTTCAAAATTAATAGAGCTTAATATATCAGATAAGCGTTTTTCGAAGTGAAAAGGTTGTTCAAAAACTTGGTCCAAACGGACGTGCACACCATTAGGTAAGGTTGCAGTCTAAAATCTCTTTTTTGTCAAAGCTTGTATACCTGTGGTTGTTGCTTCCAAACCCTCCTGATGATGTTATAAAACAATTACAAAGCATGTGTTTTTGATTTTGTCTGGGATGGAAAGCCTGACAAAATTAAACGAAAATATGCAGTACATGATATTGAAAATGGGGCATAGGATTACCAAATATCTATATGCTTTCATGCAAGCACTGAAATTGTCCTGGATAAGAAAAAATAAATAAATAATGGATTCAAAGTGGAAGACCATTTTAGTAACTCAGTGTCCAGAAGTTAACAATATAAAACATTTTGGATCAAAGAGATTCTTGTACAGTAAAATGCAACAAGTTTTGGAAAGATGTATTTAAGTCATATGACAGTCTGAGCATTCATGTAGATTTAGATAACAACGAGAAGAAATTATTTCAGAACCTGTTTTTTATAATGATAAATTCAAAGTTAACCATTCCCATTTTTTCTACAAACTATGGGCAGAGAAAGGTATATTCTACGTCGGAGATATGATTGACGAAAATGGCAATTTTTTTTTAAGTTATGAAGCTATGACAACAAAGGTGGGAAGTCATTTAAATCCTCTACACTATTTTGGATGTGTTCGTGCAGTAAAAGAATATGCAAGGAAAAGAAAACATAAAATTTGAAAAATAATCATAAGAATGAAAATTGCAAGTTATTGAAAATAATAACAAGTGTCAATAAAGGAGCTTAGATTTACTATAATATACTTTCTCGATAAATTATATGTACTTGATATCAAGCCTTTTTGTGAATTGAGAACTCAAGCTAC
>JADBJO010006507.1:7500-10000 GCA_016801955.1 Conus betulinus
AGGGAGAGAGAGAGAGGGAGAGGGAGAGAGAGAGAGACGGATAGAGAGACAGAGACAGAGAGACACGGCAGACAGACAGACAGGACAGGCAGGCAGGACAGACAGACAGACAGACAGGCAGACAGACAGACAGACAGACAGAAAAACAGCCTGTCAGACAGACAGGGATCCCAGAGCATCACTTACATTCAGGGCTCATGCAAGCCAATCATACTGAAACGAAGGCTAGAAGGAAACTCCAACGATACAGACGTGGCACAGTTTCGCCATCAACAGAACGTCTCTCCCTCTCGTTTTACATGATCTGCACTTGCACTCCTTAAAGTCCAAGCAACATAAATAAGCTGACCTATCTCTGTCTTGTTTACTGAAGAGCTTTATTTTATGTTGAGGAACCGTGAGAGAGAGAGAGAGAGAGAGAGAGAGAGAGAGAGAGAGAGCCGGAGAGAAGAGAGAGAGAGAGAGAGAGAGAGAGAGAGAGAGAGATGGCACTGCTTTGGGATCCTTTTTTTTTTCCTCCTTAGACTGACAGGCCAACACAGATGGACGGATGATTAGACAAAGATAACTCGCTATTAAAACAGACTATAAGTCCTAAAAAATAACAAAACCACTACCAGGACTGGTCGAACCAGATTTCATACAAACCTCCCGAATAAAATAAAATCACATGGTTGAAAGTAAACAAAGTAGAGTAGAGCCAGAGCAGATGAGTCTAATAGTGATCTTGCATTTTAAAAAACAACAGGTACACATTGTACATCTACTTCTGATTTCTAAACTACTCAGGATCGCTGATTTTTTTTTTTCAATGTGCCATTTTATGTACATATTTTGAGATTAGTTGAAAGAAGTCAACACGGAAAGAGATATGTAACCTGTGAGCACATGTGTTCCTTTACTCTTTCCCTCTTTCATCCTTCAGAACCGTGTGACTGCTTGCATTTCTGAGTAATGGGAAAAAAGATTAGGGAGCATAGCTTCAAGGGAAGACAACGGAAGATATGGAGAAAAGGATAAGAGAAGGGAAGTAATGGAGGGTGGAGAAAAACAAAAATAATAGAGCACAATTTTCTCACGGCAAAAAAAAAAAAAAGACAAAAAGAGTCGAGTAAAAATACTAAACAACTATTGTGACTGTCCAGTTCTGCAGTATTCAGTGTCTCCTGTTTTGTTCCTTTTTTCGCTCTTTCAATCAACTCCCAAACGGCTCCAGCAGGAAAGAGGAGACGGGAAAGAGTATGAGCGCTGCACTGCACTCCCTCAGCATCCACTCAGCTTCTTTCACACACCTCGACCCATTCCTTTCGTTTAGGATTGATTCCCAAATGAGGCCTTATCGCTCTTTTTGGCACGTATCTCCTCGAAAGGATAACTTCATCCTCCATTCCCACTTCATACCACTCAAAAAACGTAATAGAGGAGAAACAAGAAATGTACGCAGAAACACAGGGAAGCAGAGAGAGAGAGAGAGAGAGAGAGAGAGAGAGAGAGAGAGAGAGAGAGAGAGAGAGAGAGAGAGAGAGAGAGAGAGAGAGAGAGACAGAGAGACGAGACAGACAGACAGACAGACAGACAGACAGAGAGACAGACAGACAGAGACAGACGGATTCAGAAGCAGACAGATTCAGAGACAGAGACAGACAGACAGACAGACAGAGAGACAGAGAGACAGAACAGAGAAAGAGAAAGAGAGGCAAATAACAAAGACAATGATTCTTCATTTTGCGATGGTAGACGAACAGTCCGAGAGGCACAGTTTAGACAAGAATTGCAAGTGAAGAAGATGGGAGGAGAGAGAGAGAGAGAGAGAGAGAGAGAGAGGGAGAGAGAGAGAGAGAGAGGAGAGAGAGAGAGAGAGAGAGAGAGAGAACTCATAACTCAAACTCAACTCAAATTATTTAATGCAAAGGCCACCGACAGTCTGCAATGAGGTCCAAGAACACAAAGTAGAACACACGCGCTCGGCATATACTGAAAAAGTATGAAAGAAAATATTTGCACAACAAACTGTCCTTCCTGAAATTATTCTGGCATTTTTGTGTTAAATGATAACAGTTCCCTCTCTAGTTTTTGGTGCTTAAAAATGAACATAGCTACAGAGCGAGTTACAATTCTCTTTTCATTTTGCAGTAAAAGAAAGCAATGACGCTTGGTGAACATTTCTAGTATGAGGCAAATGGTATTTTTCTCTTAAATCTTTATAGGATGGACAAACAATCGAAAATGTATTTCGTCATCGATTTGATTACTAAAAGGACAGTTTTTGAGAGAGAGAGAGAGAGAGAGAGAGAGAGAGAGAGAGAGAGAGAGAGAGAGAGAGAGAGAGAGAGAGAGAGAGAGAGAGAGAGAACTACAAATTACATAGAACCGAGGAAACTCAGGGTTCAATATAAAAAAAAAAAAGTTTTAAAATGGCACGCAAAATGCTTCCCATGTCAAACAAACAAAACAACCATCCCCCAATTATGAACTGACTGAACCCATCCAAACCAAACCA
>JADBJO010006507.1:15000-17500 GCA_016801955.1 Conus betulinus
AATACGTTGAGATTAGTTCAATGAAATAAGTAAGGAAAAGTATATCCAACCAGTGAGCATATTTGTCCATTTATTCGCTCCCTATGTCACCCTTTAGCACCGCATTAGTTCTCTCATTTCTGATTATTTTGGAAAAAGAAGCATATGGAGCAAAGAATAAATGGGAGGCAACAGGAGAAAAAGAATTAGGGATGAGAGAAAGGAAGCGATGAACGGTTGGCAAAAAATACGGAAAGAGAGAACACTTTTAAAAAAAAAAAAAAAAAAAAAAAAAAAAAATAAAAAAAAAAAAAAAAAAAAAAAAGTGTCGCACAAATACTTCACGATTAATGTGACCACACAAACGTCGTAGTTTGAGTGTCCTCTGTCACTTCCTCTGCTTTTTGTGTCTCCCTCTTTTTCTCTTTCAATCAATTTCTAAATAGGCCTAGCAGAAAAAAAAAAAATGAGGATATCGACAGTGGTATGTAGACCCATTCAGCTTTTTTCCATACACCTCGACCTATTCCTTTTGTTTTAGGAAGGAACTAGTCAGACTGTACTCGAATGAATCACGATCCCGATAATGCCTCGTTTTTCATGCCAGCTCATTACCCACTAGGCTACCTTTCCACAATGGTAGATTCTTATTTCTTGCACTTTTTCACCCCTTCTTTTCTTCCCCCCCCCCCCCCCCCCCTCCATCAAGGTGTCAGCAGAAAGAAGTCCTTCCTCTTATTTATCATCAGTAGGGCGAGGTTAGGAGGATGGCATCATGAACTGATAGCAGCAACGGGGCAGGACAATGAACCAGTTGAACACACCTCTGAAACTGAAGTTATCAAACAAAGAAGAAGTGTTCCTTGATCCGTCATGACTCTTTTGGTCTTTGATCTGTCGCTTTGCATGTTTACTCATCGTCTTTGAAACACGTTCACCGTTATGTATCATGTGTGTCCAAAACAAGGAGAAAGCCGAGGAAGGGGGGGGGGGGGGGGGGGGGATTTAAAATGAAGAATCGATCTCGGGTCTTTAGCTACGAAGGGTTTTATTACTGTACGCTAGACGACAGAATTTTTTCTTGTTGTTAGTTCCGCGGGTAGAACTCTAAGTGAGTTACCTTTGGTAAGATTTTTGCGTATGCAACCAGTTTTTAATTCCGTGATTAAAGTAGCCACTTTTTTTTTCATCGAGAATTATGTATATAAACACGACGACATCAGTGTGCTTGTGTTTTATTTTTGTGTCCTCCATCCCTCCGCAGACGACGGGATATTCTTCTCGGAAAGGTAGAATGAGGCTTAACAGGGCGGGCGTGTAAAGGTTTTTATGCATGTGTTCACGCTTGGAATGGCAGGAAACTGGCGTCTGCACTTATAGTAACCTGGATGACGAAAGCTCTTCTAGCCTTCCAGTTTGGAGTGAGAATCGAACCACAGACCTTAAAACACAGAGTTATACGCCTTACGCACCAGCCTAAATGGACTTCTAGATAGGAGAACAAAGTTAATCAATCAATTCACTACTAGAAATATCGATGCAAACAAAAGATAAACCAGGAAACGGAAACATGCAGAAACCGAGAAAGAAAAAAAAAAACAAGAAGATGAGAAACGAAAGACAGAAAATGGAAAGAAAGAGAAAGAGATTCACGTTTTAGCTGCCCGATCATTTCCATTCTGGAGTCATCGGCTGTCCTGTCAAGATGTAATGGACGGCCTCAGCATGCCTGCATGCTAATCATTTCATTTCATCATTGTCTATCTCCAACGGTTCAGGCGACAGCTTTGCCAGGCGACACTCTGAATTTTACGGGAGGCAATAGGAAGAAAAACATTGACAGGAAAAACAAAAAAACAAAAAACAAAAAAAACAAAACCGCGAGACCCCACAGAAACGCGTGATAATAGGAAGGAAGAAAGAACGCCAAACCCCACAGAAACGCGTGATAACATGAAGAAAGAAAGAACGTCAAACCCCACACAAACGCGTGATAACATGAGGAAAGAAAGCACGTCAGAACCCACAAAAACGTGTAATAATCTGAATAAAGAAAGAACGTCAGACCCATAGAAATGCGTGAAACGTCAGACCCCACAGAAACGCGTGATAATATGAGGAAAGAAGAAAGAACCAAATGTAAAAGACAGAAAACTGGGGAAAACAGAAGGATAGGAAAAATGAAAAACAAAGGAAGGAAGAATAGAAAAGAAGAAAGGAAAGGAAGGAGAAGAACAAGAAGAAATCACAACACAAAACAAAGAATAGGAGCAGGTGTAGATAAAGAAGAACGAGAAGGAGGAAAAGAAGGAGGGGGGAGGGGATGACGGGAAAGAGGAGGCGGACGACGACGACAACGAGGAGAAGGAGGAGGAGGAGAGGAGAGGAGGAGGAGGAGGAGAAGAGAAGAAGAAGAAGAAGAAGAAGAAGAAGAAGAAGAAGAAGAAGAAGAAGAAGAAGAAGAAGAAATTATGTCAATTATAATGACCACGATGACGACGACGACGACTGAGACGGATAC
>JADBJO010006507.1:27500-30000 GCA_016801955.1 Conus betulinus
TACGTCATTTCAACACTCCCGGGGAAAAAAAATCCAGATTTGAGCTAATCATCAACATTTGTTTTAATCTTAATATTTGGTATAATCAATGGAGACCGAGCTACTGAGATTAACCTCGATCAAGATGACATGACAGATTTGTTAATCAATTCTAATACTAACCTGCATATATGAATATTGAGCCCACGACTTTCAAACTCAGGCAGTTTAAAAACCATCCCAAGACTGACAGTACTAGATTAAGGCATAATTAAACAGAAAAATCTGCTTATGCTGCTTTCAAATAAAAATGTATGAAACCGCGATAACTTAAAGAAACGAAATGAAATGGACATGTTAAAAAACACCTACTCAATCGCTTGATTGATAGTCATGTTGATTTTGAATGCAGTTTCTTCTTTTATTACACCAAAAATGGCGAGAGAGAGAGAGAGAGGGGGAGACAGACAGACATGGGACAGACAGAGGAGAGAGATACAGCTTGACAGAGAGAGAGACAGACAGACAGAGACAGACAGAGAGACAGACAGAGAAGACAGACAGACAGACAGACAGACAAACAGACAACTGACAGGCAGACAGACAGATAGACCAGAAAGGGGAGGGACGGGTGAGCAGAGAGAGAGAGAGGAGAGAGAGAGAGAGAGAGAGAGAGAAGAGAGAGAGAGGGGGGGAGGAAGGGAGGGAGGAAGGGAGGGTTGGAAGATTGAAGGCAGAGGGAGAGAGAGGAAGGGAGGGAGAGAGAGAGAGAGTAGAGAGAGAGAGAGAGAGAGAGAGATAGAGAGAGAGAGAGAGAGAGAAGAGAGAGAGAGAGAGAGAGGAGTGGGAGTTGGGAGTGGGGACAGGGAGGCAGAGAAGAGAAGAGAGAGCTCTAATCTCATGTGACCCGCCATTTATTAAGAACGTGGACAGACATCGTATGCTGGCATGCAACTGATGGTTCCCTTGTTGTGAAATGAAGAAACAACGCCTCTACAATTTTTTGGGGGGACTGGTAATGTCATCTACTCACGCATTATTACCTTCAGGGGCTCAGCTGTCCCAGCAATTCATGCAGTCTAATAGTGAGTGGGGTGGGTAAGTGGGTAAGGATAACACGCTTTATAAACAGCACAGAGAAAGATTGAAAATGGAACAAAGACAGAAATACGTTAAAAAACATGAAATGAAAACTAAAAGGGATGAGTACATCCAGGACAACGATAAAATAATTGTGTTTTTTTTTTCCCAGCGTTTTGTTGATCTTCCATTCATTTTTTTTTTTTTTTTGATTTATTTCTTGCTTTCTATTAACTGGACAGGTAAACAGTTGAGGAAAACTGATCACTGGTATAGATATCATTTCTAAAGTCTGAGATGGCTTGATGGCGTTTTCGAAAAACAATATGGACAAGAGCAAGAAAGACGTGTCTAAAATGGTTATTTCCTCGTTTGTTTCTTTCGTTCTTTTTCTCGTCCTTTCACATTCTGTCTTTATTTCCTTTTTTCGTTCGTTCTTTCCTTCTTCCTCTTTGAAATGTTTTTCCACACTTTCTTACCCCCCCCCCCCCCCCCCTCCTCCCCCCGCCCTTAGCCTCCTTACGTCCTTTCCCAGTTGCAGAGCAATGTTTCAGACATGCGCTGTGTGACATTGCATTGTTCTGTACTAGCGTATTGCGTGCGAGTGGCCTTTACTGAGTTGCTCTCCTTTGCAAATTCACTGCAGAGGTTTGTTTCTACTGCACGGCACGCCTTTATAACAAGTATGCGTACAAAGATCACAACTGAGTCAGTCGCTTGTGTAGGCGGGCCATGTGTGTGTGTGTGTGTGTGTGTGTGTGTGTGTGTGTGTGTGTGTGTGTGTGTGTGTGCGTGCGTGCGTGCGTGCGTGCGTGCGTGCGTGTGTGTGTATGCGTGCGCGCGCGTGCGTGCGCATGCGTGCGTCCGTCCGTGCGTGCGCGGGGGTGCGTGTGTGTGTGTGTGAGTGAGTGAGTGAGTGTGTGTGTGTGCGCGCGCGCGCGCGCGCACGTGTGTGTGTGTGTGTGTGTGTGTGTGTGTGTGTGTGTGTGTGTGTGTGTGTGTGTGTGTGTGTACATGCGAACATGCATACATGCGTGCGCGCTTGCATATGTAGGTATGTCTGTTCAGTTTGTGTATGTATATATTTGGCTCTGTCTGAGAGAGAGAGAGAGAGAGAGAGAGAGAGAGAGAGAGAGAGAGAGAGAGAGAGAGAGAGACAGAGACAGAGACAGAGACAGAGACAGACACAGACAGACAGACAGACAGACAGAGACAGAGAGACAGAGAGAGAAGACAGAGAGAGAGGGTGGGGTGAATTGTTGTTTTGTATTTTGTCAATGACGTCCTCCTAAAATCCTAAGCGTCTCCTACGTCGCTGGGTTGCCTTTCGTCTTCAAGCAGCTTCCGCACCTCCAATCCCACCCCTTCCTACCCCCCAGATGCTGACGGCTCTGGTGGGGTAGTTGAAACGGGAAGAGGGAAGGAAAAGGGTTTTGTAATG
>JADBJO010006507.1:37500-40000 GCA_016801955.1 Conus betulinus
GTGTGTGTGTGTGTGTGTGTGTGTGTGTGTGTGTGTGTGTGTGTGCTTGAAGGGGATTTAAACGCTGGCAAGTCTGCTCGGATGTTGACCGTGAGGTTGGAAAGATTTTCTGTCTGTCTGTCTGTCTGTCTGCCTCTCTCCTCTGTCTGTCTGTCTATCTGTCTGTCTCTCTCTCTCTCTTAAATATATTCCTTTATCCAACTCCATGGATGCTTCCACTTCACACAAGGGCACAGGCACAACAACTGCAATCAGAAGCATGGGACACCTTAGGTCAGCAGTATATTGTTCCCATTGGAGACAACGCGTCTTGTTTCTATAGATTAGCAAGGCATGAAGAAAATATACGATTCGAATAATGGCGCCGCACTACCCTGTTCATGTTCCAAACATCGCACTGCTTTGTGCTGTGGGCACTGTATCTTACTGCCTTCTGCTCTTTGTGCTCAACATTCGCGTTGTAAACCTGCTGTGTTTGTACGGGTGGGAAATTCATCAACCAAAATATATCTGATCATGTATCTCCCACCACACAGGTCGTCAGTAACACAACCTGTCAGAGTAGACATAGCACTGGTGCTGTCATGTTTATTCATTTCTTTTTCTTTGTATGCCTCTGTCTTTGTAAGTGCCGTTTCTTAATCAATAGTGTTGTTGTCACTGGCGATCAAAAATGCTCGCGCTAGGCTGCGGTTGGTGGTGGTGTTGCTAAGGTTAATACCTAGATTGTAGCTGTGGAAGTATAGATGCAGCAGCAGCAAACGCAAAGAGCAGCTAAAATGTTAATGGAGACAGTAGCATGGGACAACAGTAGTTGCAACAGCAGACATTTGCAGCAGGAAACATTTTTGTTGCTGTTGTTGGAGGAGAGGAGGAGCAGGAGGGATAGTATGGGGAAGGGAGGGGGTAGGGGGCAAGAAAGGAGGAGGACTTGGAAAAATAGTAGAACCATGGAATGCATTGTCATGATCGTCACGATCGTTTTCGTATTCAGGTGTTTTATGCATATCCTATGATGGTTACGCAGATTGTTTCTGGCTAAAAATCCCTTTCTTGGCGCGGGGAAAGACTGGGAGGAACTAAGTGAAGAATACGTTGGCTGGGATAAGAGAGAGAGAGAGAGAGAGAGAGAGAGAGAGAGAGGAGAGACAGAGAGAGAGACAGACAGAGAGAGACAAGAGAGACAGACAGATTAATTTACAGACAGACAGACACAAAGAGACAGAGCGCAGATTAATTTCACACACACACACACACGCACGCACGCGCGCGCGCACACACACACACACACACACATATCTAATATATAAATGGCAAATTCTGTCTGCGTGTATGTGTGTGTGTGTGTGTGTACGCTAAAGATAAAGAGACAGATATAGACAGATGACAGATAGATAGATAGATATAAATTGATCTATTACATTTCCCAAATGCCGGCACCATCAAAGATAAGACGAGCTGATAATGAAGTATGGTGATGAAGAATAAGAATATATAAGAATATAATATGTGTGAACACACACACACACACACACACACACACACACACACACACACACACACACACATACACGCACACACGCGCTCACGCACATGCACACACTGGTAGAAACTAAGGATGTTACTCTGATTAAATATGCCGCTTATGTGTTTCTTGGGTCGCTGATGTTCGCAGAGAACAACGCTTAACGACGACAAGAAAAATGGACCACAAATAAATTGCTTCTGCGTCCGCCCATTTCTCTAGCATTCACCTAAAGCCTCGACATTAAATGCGCCCTTCCTTTTAGAAAACGAGAGAATGGGCCTGCCACTGGATTTCTTGAGTCCCGTATTCTCCTATAAACTTAATAGCGCATAAAAAAAAAAAAAAAAAAAAAAAAAAAAAAAAAAAAAACGAAGGACAATCTATACTACACGAAAAAAGTTAAGGACCACCTTCCTTCGGTCACAAACTGTATATCTAAGCAGCCTGTCTGCTCGCACGGGTTTTACGGTCGGCAAACAACGATAGTGCGACAGGAAATCACAGTATACGTTAGGGTAGGGATAATACTTGCAGCTGCTTGTTCTAATTAAGGCCCTCCCAAAATATCTCTTGAGAAAAGTTTGACCGCTCACAAAAATGTGAATATCTCAACGGTTTGTTTTAAAAAAAAAATCCACTTAACAGGCAGTTCATATAGTTTTTTTTTTTTTTTTTTAACAAAGCAGGGAATATAAAAGGCGGGTCTTCACATTCATTGAGCAGTATGAGCAAAAAACTGTTATTCCTTACAGCGCTGCAGCCTGCCCATGCTGATTAAAGAAGAAATAAAGCGGTTCTTTCAAGTCTTGTTTCTCAACAGACAAAACGAGGAACTGATGACTGTCTCTGTGAATACCCCACAGCGCGGAAACATCTTTTCCTTCCAACGAAAAGCGGTTTTGTTATGGTTGTTTTGTCTTGTGTGTGTTTGTACGATAGTTTTTCTTTTTCTCCGTTTTTTCAGGGGAATGA
>JADBJO010006507.1:55000-57500 GCA_016801955.1 Conus betulinus
TGGGTGGGTGATTTGGGAGGAGCAGGGAAGAAGAAGGGAGTAGTTAACAAATACTCGATGCATCCTTAGAGCCCGTTAAACCAAGACAGCAACTGTATCAACATCTCCCATCTATCCTCCAACTCCTGAGGGCCACCAAGACATCTGCAGGAGTCAGCCAATATCCGTAAGATTCACCGCTTAATAGGACCCTGTCGACCATTCCCCCCACGGACTGTCACTGATAAAAGACCATAGCAGCATGGATGGGAGCGGCAAAAACTTCTAGGGAAAGATGACTCCTGTGCACAGAGACTTTTTTTCTGACACGACCAGAACTATAGGTGGGCAAAAAAGAGAGAGTAAAAAAAAATATGTCTGAATGCGTGCGTGCGTGCAGTGCGTGCGTGCGTGAGTGTGTGTGTGGTGTGCGTGCGTGCGTGCGTGCGTGGCGTGCGTGCGGCGTGCGTGCGTGCGTGCGTGCGTGCGTGTGTGGTGTGTGTGTGTGTGTGTTGTGTGTGGTCGTTGATTCTATGATATCCAGCGAGAGGAGCCGAGAGAGACAGAGAGAGAGACAGACAGAAACGACACAGACAGACAGACGAACAGAACAGACAGACAGACACGAGAGACAGACACAACAGAGAGATAGACAGACAGACAGAGAGACAGACATTTAGACAGACAGAAACAGACATTTAGACAGACAGACAAATACAGAAATACATCGACACAGTGTGAGATATAGAAGGACAGAGACACAGACAGACAGGCAGGACAGAAGAAAGACAGAAAGCACATTATGGAATCAAGGAAGGTTAGGTCTGTAGAGAAATCAAAGACCCTTCATGGTGCCAAACAGTCCCAAGAGGCCAAGGCAAACTGTTGTAATGCAGATTTATTCTGATGGACACTCTTGGACCAGGGATTGTAATAGGGACGAGAGGAGCAGAGAGCAGAAGACGGAGGAGATGAGAGAGAGAACGAGGAGAGAGGAGACAGCCAGAGAGACGAGATAGGAGAGAGGAGGACCAGCAGCAGAGAGGAGAGAGCGAGAGGAGGAGCGGAGTGGGAAAGTAAAGAGGTGAAATGAGGGAAAGTACGGAGAAAGAGGAAGAAAAAAGAGCGGGGGGGGGGGTCTTTGTTTTTTGATGGTTGTTTGGGGTGTGGTTGTTCGGTTTGTTTTTTTGGTTTGTATTTTTTTTTTGTTTTTTGTTTTGTGTTGGGGGGGGTTGAGTGGGTGTTTTGTTTTGTTTTTCTGTGTTTGTTTGACCGTTGTTTGTTTTTTTAGTGGGGGGGGTGTTTTGGTGGAGGGGGGTTTTTTGTGTTGTGGATTTTTGTGGTTGCGGGTGGGTTGTTTTTTTGATTTTTTTTTGGGTTTGGTTTGTGTGGTTGTTTGCGGTGGGTTTTTTTTTTGAGGATTGTGTTGTTTGGTGTTTTTGGATGGAGGTTGTTTCTGATTTGTTTTTGCGTTGTGTGGTTGTTGGAAGTTTGGTTTGGGTTGTGGGGTTTTTGGTGTGGGTTGGTGTGCGTTGTTTTGTGTTGGTTTTTTGTTTTTGTTGGTTGGGTTTTAGTGGTTTGTGGTGTTTTTTGTTGATGGGAAGTTTTGGTGATGTTTTGTGGTTGTTGTTTTTTGATTTTTTTTTTTTTGGGTTGAGGTTTTGTTTGATTTGGATTGAGGGTTTTTTTTTTGGGTTGGTGTTTTTTTGGTTGTTGTGGATTGGGTTTTGTGTGGATTGTTGTTTTGTTGATTGTGGGTTTCGGGGTGGTGGTGGGGCGGGGGTTGATTTTGGAGAGGGAACATGGAGGTTGAAGGAAGTGTGGTTTTTTTTTTTGAAGGAAAAGTTGTTGGAACGGAGAAGAGAGAGAAGGAAGAGAGTCTGTGTGTGTCGCTCTCTTTCTTTGTCTGCCTCTCTACCTCTCTGTCTGTCTGTCTGTCTGTCTCATTCTCTCTCTTTCTCTGTCATCTGTCTGTCTGTCTGTCTCTCACTCTCTCAAAAAAAAAAATGACAAACTGATATTTTGGGGGGGGTGGGGGGTGGGGTTTTTTTTAAATTGGGGGTGTTAGTTAAAATTCGTTAAAAACGATAATCCCATGTTTATGACATTGAGATGATTGACAGCCATCTGCAACAAACAGTCTAGTCAAAAACTCGAGCGACAATGGAAGCAAAGATGGCAGGAAAATAAAAGAAGGTTGGCAGACTGAAGGAAAAGACACAGGAAAACAACTAGCCATGTCTGGCATGTGAAAGCAGGAGCAAAACGTTTTTTGAAATGTCCTAATACCAAAAAAATAAAACCTACAGATGGATGCAGGTTGATTTAGGATACTGTTTTTCAGATCCCGGTCTGGAAAAAACAGCGTACAAGAGTGTGCGTGTGTGCGTGTGTGTGTGTGTGTGTGTGTTGTGTGTGTGTGTGTGTGTGTGTGTGTGTGTGTGTGTGTGTGGGTGTGTGTTGTTGTGGTGTGTGTGAGTGTGTGTGGTGTGTGTGTGGGTGTGGTGTGGTGTGTGTGTGT
>JADBJO010006507.1:65000-97500 GCA_016801955.1 Conus betulinus
GTATGATTCAAAATGGAGATTAAAACCAACAAAATTGTTTCGAGCTATTGTTCTCCTCAAGGTATGCAGTTTTGGGCCCGCTACCGGTGTTATATAGTATGTGTGTAAGCGTGAGTTCTGCATGTGTTTCACGTGGCCTGTAGTTTTTTTTACAATTTTGATTTTTTGGGCGTGCGTTCAGGGAGGGTGTGTTAAGGAATGGTGTGTTGACAATGATTTCCATTTGTGCCTGCAATTGTTTATGATCTCTACTTTTGAATTCAGAGTTGCTAGATGAGGTTTGCATAATATCAGCCACTTTTCTGTAGAGCATAGGTTGCATTTTTTTTTAGAGATATTATTGTATGGTGTTGCTTTTTTTTTATAATTTTCCATGATATATTGTAGTCTATTTTTTTATCTTTAAGTTTCCAAATGTGTTTACTTAGTTCTGTTTGGTTTTTATATTTTTCATTTTTGAAGGATGAGGTTGGCATACATATGATCTTCTTTTTCCTGTTTTTTTTTTTTCTTATTACTGTTCATGTTATTGTCTGGGTTATATTGTAGTTTGTAGTTGTAGCCACGTTTTTCAGCGCCTCTTGGTATTCAACTGCTGCACTGTTGAATACTTTCTCGTTGCATGACAGGTTAGATAGTCTTTTTTATGCCATTGGGTATGGTTTTTTTAGGATAGAAAAAAAATTAAAAATAAAAAAATCAAAAGGTATTAACTGGAGGTACTGTTTCCTGTGAGGTGTCGTTTGTTGACCAGAGAAGTGTTTTGTTTAAGAGCTGACCAGCTTCTTACGCCCTCAATGACTGTTTCATCCTCAATGATAATGACTGTATGCATGCTTGCTAGATTTTTTTCCTCAATTATTGTATTCACAATTGATTATAAACACTTTTTTCATCCTTGACGATTAGAAACTGTTCTCATTTCTGCCTCTAAGGAGTGTCATTCTTATTGAATATGACTGTAACAACCCTTGGTGATAATTGTTTTCACCGTAATGATGATGATGACGACTTTCACTTTCGATGCTAATGACTGTTTAGACCCTTGATGATGATGGCTATTTTCATCCTTGATCATATCACTGTTTTTTATCCTTTATTATAACATATACGTTTCACCCTTGACCACAAAGACTTACAACCATCGATCGATGACAACGACTTTTGCAACTCTTGATGATACTTCCTGACTGCATCTTTGTGGATTATGACTGTCTTAATCTTTGATCCTGATGACCATTTTTACCCTGACAATATTAACCGTTTTCATTCTCAGTTATATCTGCTCTCACATTTAAGGAACTTTACTGTCCTTCATCTTTAAGGATAATGACTGTGATTATCCTGAACATTAATAGCTGTGTTTATCCTCGTGTTGATAATGACAATCTTCAGTCTTGGTGATAACGACAGTTTTCACCGTTAATGATAATTAATGTTTCCATCCTTAATAATATTGACTGTTTTCACCATTAATGATGTCTGTTTTCACCGTTAATAGTAATGACTGTTTTCACTCATTGCAATGATGACTTTTTCACTCATGATGATAATGACCGTGTTATCCTTGATGATAATTTCTGTTCTCACATATAATAGTAATGACTGATCTCCCCCTTACTGATACCGACTTTTTCACCCTTCATGACGATAACTCTACAATATGTGATGATTGTAACTGCCTTTACCTGTGACTTTTCAGATTATCATCATCCTGATGATAATGACTGTTTTTACCCTTGACGAAAAAGATCTTTGATAAAAGTTTTTTGTTTGTTTGTTTGTTTTTTTTTTTCTAACGTGGAAGCAGTCATAATGAGCTTTGAATGTATGTGAACTGAAAAATTTTCGAAGCCGATAATGACCATATTTTTGGTGAAATCTGTTCTGCAGAAAACAGTGGTAATTACTAGTTCTCAAAACAGTACTTGCCCGCTTTACAGTCAGTCTGGCTCCACAAGAACAGTTAGTTGCTGCCTCATCTTCGGCGCATTCCAGTGACACTATTTCTACGCGCTGGCTTTACTGTATATCTAGGTGATATTTTTTTAGGCAACAAATTTATTCAAATTGTCTGAAACGTTTGTTTGTGCTTTCTAATAATGATTCAAGGATCTGTTGATTCTCTATTCTTATATAATTGTCTTTCTTATTGAGAGTATATATAGCAGCACACAATAAGTCTAAACACAACGTGTGCACCAAACGATAACATACTTTCCAGTCCAAGTCGCCACCGTTTTTTTGTTTTTTTTTTTTTTTTTTTCCTCCTCGATTGACACCAGATATATGCCTCGTCTTTGCTCTTTGTAACGTCATTGCGGGATTACAATTCGGCCTTTGTGCTGCGTCGCACCTCTTTGTTTTGGGTCGTTTCCGCCGTTGATCTAATTATGCCAAAAAAAACCATTTCAAACGCATCAGTTCGAACCAACGGCCTCTGCGTTTTCAAACTGGAGAAACCCATCGCAGCTCATTTTATATGTGTTAATGTCCAAAACCCATCGCATTCTCGTTTTCGAATTCTTTTTGTAGATCCATTTTCGTATAATCAATCGGCAAAGTTGTCATAAAATTCTGCATGGCATATGAAAAGATATGTGGCAAGTCAAAACAGTTACCCCCTTCTCAAAATGTTTTCACCTCTCTTACTTGCAACTGAGATGCATGAATAAATTCACTCTGCAGCAAGCTTTAATCTTACGATGAAACAAACAGTGTTGTCGTCGTCGATGTTGTTGTTGTTGTTGTTGTTGTTGTTCCTTTTTTGTTTTTGCTGTAGTTACAGTTGTGTTGTTATTGTTGTTCTTGTGGCGGTAGTGGTGGTGTTTGCGGATATACAAAATATTTTCCTTTTACCCTCTTTTGATAACGGACATAAACCGTTAACCGCAAAACATGATGTAAACACCTTTTTTTCCCACACAGAGACACAGACACAGAGAGAGAGAGAGAGAGAGAGAGAGAGAGAGAGAGAGAGAGAGAGAGAGAGAGAGAGATCTAAGTTTAGAAAGATTCATTTGAAACGTTGACCTTAAAGTCTATACTATATCATCCTTACTGCCTGTACGCTAAACGAATATAACGAGAAAGAATGCAAGCATGTTTCATGACTCACTGACCACGCGTTTTTCAGACTAAGATAGTATCAAAGACATAAACAGTTTTCCCGACCTTTAACAGTTATTTGAAACGACATCACTTAAAACCTCGCTCTGAAAACAAAGTTGAGCTACGATTCTGTTAGACAGTGAATTCAGAACATCATTTAACGTTTGAATGATGCCTGACAGTTTTCATGTATTTCTCAAACATTGCTCATCAACCATTTCTTCGCCAAGAGCTTCCGTTTATTTTTTCTTGGGGAAATTGAATGTTTCAGCACAATCGAAGCGAGGATCCTCTAAAAGTCATCTTCTCATTCGAGAGCTTGATTCATTTCCATTAATGCATTCGCTGTCTCCTGCAATCACGTGTTCTGTATCTTTCATGGAAACGATCACTCCAATTTTATTCTTTTTGTTGACGCAATTTATGTCACATGCGCTTCAGGTATTTTATTTTGAGCGAAAGATATCTTCTAAATTGCTTCTAAAATGTTTTTCTTTTCACCTTTCTGTTGTGAGGGTAGAGGGTAGAGTCAGAATTGGGATAGGGTGGAATTGATTGATTGTTTAAACAAATGAGAGTGACGAGAAAGTTGTGAATACTCGTATGAGTTCTCTCTCTCTCTCTGGTATCTCTCTCTCTCTCTCTCTCTCTCTCTCTCTCTCTCTCTCTCTCTCTCTCTCTCTCTCTCTCTCTCAAATCGTAATATGTGAGTGTGTGACTACTGTTAATTTAATTGACGCATTGCAGCTGTTAAATGTGCCCTACCTAGTAAATCTTCCGACAATATGTAG
Source organism: Conus betulinus (assembly GCA_016801955.1). Taxonomy (NCBI): domain Eukaryota; kingdom Metazoa; phylum Mollusca; class Gastropoda; order Neogastropoda; family Conidae; genus Conus; species Conus betulinus. The sequence goes on from JADBJO010006507.1 coordinate 68,903, forward strand.
CAGATTAATACGTAAATGTTAACCTGCTATGAATTAGCAATGAATTTAACAGTATCACACACTCACATATCACGATCTGAGATGCAGATGGGGGATGGAGAGAAAGAGAGAGGGAGAGAGAGAGAGAGAGAGAGAGAGAGAGAGAGAGAGAGAGAGAGAGAGAGAGAGAGAGGGGAGAGAGACAGACAGACAGACAGAGACAGAAAGAAAAAGAGAGAGAGAGAGAGAGAGAGAGAGTGTTCGGTATCGGTTTCATGAAATGCATACATCCTTTCCCAGGATAAGATATTTCACTGACACTATCAAGGGCAGACCTGCCAACCTCTAAAGATCCGTGAGATCAATCTATTTTTTTTTTTAAAATGAGATGAATTTCTGACAGTGAAGAGGAATACGTTCGCTATAGCATCCAAAACAAGAAAAATGACATTCCAGACACTTTATTTTCTTTCCTTTTGTCAAGTGCTTTAATGGCATCACTATCCCACCCAATATTATATCCTTGCTCTTTGGCATTTTTGAGCTTTCATGGAATCACTTTCCCAGCCAGTTCGTTGTTGCTTTTTTTTACATTTTTTGAAGCACACTGTCACACTACACTTCATCTTATGACTGGGGTCATGTTTGCACTTTACAATCAAAAGTGCCTCTGTGGAGACTTGACCCAAGGAAGGTCGAAAATCTGTAAGGTTCTTTCTGGCAAGGCTGAACACTGTCACAGGCCATTGCTGACTGGGCCCAGTAGCACTCCTATCACTGCAGCAGAAAGCAACCAGAATCTTCATTTCTGTTCTAATTTTCTTTCTTTTTTTTTTTGCCACAGGATTAATCTGACCCGCAGGTCGTTTCGACATGATAGCAGCGGAGAGGCTGAATCAGAAGTAAGTTTCCAAACAGCTCTTTGGGTATACGAACGGCAGATGTGCAAACGAAGAAACGAATGAACTGGCTTTTTCTCGCGCTCAGAATATTTGACCATCAAGTGAATACCCGAATGGCATGCGTTTGAGCTTAATAAATTCCTCAAAAGCAGGATGGCTGGCAGCTCTGCAAAGCTAGACTGTCCTGCTTTCGACAGCTGAGAGATGGGTTGGGGGGGGGGGGGTTGAAGAACAGGGGTGAAGAAATTAGATTAGAAGACGACAGCTGAAAGAAAACAAGAGCAAAATGGTTCACCGACACTATCAATGCAAACACTGATCTCCCTTTGACACACTGGAGATGGGTTGAGGGATGGATCGAATGTGTGCATGTGTGATGTGCGAGTGGGGAAAAGGAGCGAGAGGGGATGAAGAGATGGGGAGAGGTGAGGGGAGGAGTAAAATGGACGACAGATGGACGAAAACCAGAATGGAATATTGGATATCTCAGTAAAGAATGGGTCCATAGTATCCCACTTGCCCCCCTCTACCTCCTCCTTTGCAATTCCTCCTGTTCTGTCTTGTTTTCATGTCTTTTGTGTGCACAGAAACTGGCAGCTGCCTGTAGTGAACTTCTCTCTCCATCTTATCTCCCTATCTTGCACACAACTAAAACACACACACACACACACACACACACACACACACACACACACACACACACACACACGAAATCCGCAGATACACCTACCCTATAACAGAGAGAGAGAGAGAGAGAGAGAGAGAGAGAGGGGGGGGGAGGGAGAGGGAGAGAGAGAGAGAGAGAGAGGGGGGGGGGAAGAGAAAACAACTGAGAGTCGTGAGATATAGAGAGTGTGGTGTGTCGGTAAACCCATGGGCAAACACATTAAGAACACAAACTAATATTCTCACAAAAATCTGTTTCTTTCCATCTTGACAAACTATTCTACATTCCATACTCTCCCGCTTCTAACAACCCCATCCCACCCACCAGCCACCAGCCCTACCCTCTCTTGCCCCCATACCTTTCTACCCAACTACCATCCCCACCTCCACCCCCTTGAGAGCACACAGCAACTGAACAAGACACAGCTTGAACATCTTTTCATGTGAACGAGGGGGGAAACTGACCTAAATATTCAGTGTTGATTTACTGAAATGGATCCATCTATTCCCAAATAAATGGGATTTTTCACTGGCATTATCAAAGCTAACACTGTCCTGCCTTCAACAGGCCAGAGAATGGTTAGAGGAGGTAGAACATGGATCAGGAGGGAAGGAGGGGATGGGGGGGTGGGTAAATTAGAGAGGGACGATGGATGGAAGAAAACAGGCACAGGGGTGGAGGAGTTAGATTAAAGGACGACAGTTGAAAGAAAACAAGAGCAAAATGGTTCACCGACACTATCAAAGCAAACATTGATCGGCCCTTGATACACTGGAGTTGGGTTGAGGGATGGATTGAATGTGTGCGTGTGTGATGTGGGCGGAGGGTAAGGAGGGAGGGGGAGGGGGAAAAGATTGGGGGAAATGAGGAATGAGTAAAATAGACGGCAGATGGACGAAAACCATGGTGAAGTGTCAGAAACTCAATACAGAAGGGGTTCTCTTGTCCTTGAAATCTTTTTCACACCCCTTCCGCCCTCCTTCACAACCTCCTCCTGTCCTATTCTTGTTTTACCCTCTTTCGTTTTAATATGAACAGCTCTCACTGATGCGGAACTGGCTGCTGTCTGCGCTAAAAAACTGCACCCCCCCCCCCCCCCCTTTCTCTCTGTCTCTCTGCTCTGTCTCTGTCTCACTCCTCTCTCTCTGTCCGTGTCTGTCTCTCTGTCTCTCTCTCTCTCTCTCTCTCTCTCTCTCGCGCGCGCGCGCGCGCGCGCACGCACACATATATACATGATTTGCAGAGAGAGAGAGAGAGAGAGAGAGAGAGAGAGAGAGAGAGAGAGAGAGAGAGAGAGAGACAGACAGACAGACAGACAGAGAGAGACTGTCTGTCCATCTGTCTGTTAATAGTAATGGCATTTGCAAGAGGTGCCTTTTTCAAACACATGTAAAAAAAAAAAATTAAGTACACACACACACACACACACACACACACACACACACACACACACACACACACACACACACACACATACAAACACACACATATTCTCTCTCTCTCTCTCTCACTTCAGAGACACATGCACCTACACTCGCACACAAGCATGCAGAAACGCGAGCACAAACTCACGTACGCATGAACGCACACACACACATGCACGCACGCACGCGGTGGACACACGCACGCCCGTACACACGCACGCACGCGTAGAGATACGCATGTATGCACCACATCCTAATGGAGAGGGGCTTTTCCTGAAGTTTATGAGTCTTCCTGCACTTCACAATTGTCCTTGTCTGATTGTCTAGTTTGGCTCCTAAGTGGAGTCATCGTCTTGAGTGGCAATTTTGTCCCGAACTTGAAGTTTGAAGTGAACCTTTTCTTCTTTCTTTTGTGTAAGTTTCTTCTGCTCTCTATTTACCCAAAAATAAGCTTCTGTGTGTGCAGAGACTGTACATAACATGAAACGACATGTATGGTTTTAAAATGCTTTTAATAAATCTGAATAGATAGTCGTTTATTCTATTACTTATTTTATTGTTCAGAGCTGACGGTCTAACAAAAAAAAAAAAAAAAAAAAAAAAAAAAAAAAAACAGAGCTGTTTTGATATGTAAGCACAAAGAATTCTACTCAACTGGAAAAATGTAATCATAAATTTTAATAATAAAATCATGAATCTCATGGAGGATGTCTCGTCATACTGATGATCTAAAACATCTAGCATACTTTAGGTCACAAAATCAGACGTTTATTTCAAATGTTCTAAACAAACAAAAACTGGCCCACTGAACACCACGGATGTGGTTGTACAGCAGGTCAGTGTTTCCACTGGTGGGTCGCCTGATAATGACATAATACTGATTGCACAATGTGGAATGCGTTGCAGGAAAACCTGCGTGAGGCTGTGTGCAAGGATTCAGAATTGGTGGCGTGGGAGTAGTTCACCAGGGGGCATGGAACAGGAGACGAAAGAAATGGCCAGTCTATACATTCAGTGAAATTATACTTTCACATACTTCCACTTGAATTCTGGGGATAACAGTCTAAAGACAGGTGAAGGCGAGGGTGAGACAGTGGGTGTGGAGGAGCAGGGATGAGAGAGGGAGTAGTTAAAGAAAAAAAAAAAAAACATTGATGCATCTTCAGAGCCCGTTAAACCTACAGAGCAATTTATCAATATCTCCCATCTATCCGCCAACTCCTGAGGGCCCCCAAGGCATCGACTGGAGTCAGCCAATATCCATAAAGATTCGCCGCTCAATAGGACCCTGACGACCCGTGCCCCCCACGGACTGTCACTGATAAAAGACCATGGCAACATGGATGGGAGCGGCAGAAACTTCAAGAGAAAGATAAGACTCCTGTGCACAGAGACTCTCTAACTCTTTCGGACACGACCAGCTCTTTAGGTTGGCAAAGAGAGAGAGAGAGAGAGAGAGAGAGAGAGAGAGAGAGAGAGAGAGAGAGAGAGAGAGAGAGAGAGAGAGAGAGAATGCGAGAGATGCGAATCTTTTATTCAGATTAAGGCCAAAGCCCCATACTGAAGGGGGTTTCATAAATGTAATATATGTCATGAATAAAACGAATCAAAAATGCTAATGACAAAAACACTGTAAATTAAGAGAAACAAACAAACAAACATACCTTCAAGATATTGCAGTCATGAATTCTCTTGTTTCCTTCATAAACATACTTGGCTAAATTCATAGTGTGTTCTCATTACTCGTCGATGATAAGAGAATGAGTCTAAAGTTACACGGTTCTGTATAATATTTGGATTGGATAAGTTTTATTCTTAAATCACTCAGAGCAGGACAGCAAAACAAAAAATGTATTTCATCTTCTCTGGCTTTTTTACGTAAGCGACGTGTTAGATCACTTTCAACAACATTGCTATACCTAAAACGATGGCAAGCAATGTCAGATACACCAAATCTAAATTTTGTCAGTGCACACCTAACGTATCTATTCATTCTTATCTTAATATAATGTTCTAATACATGCGTCGATTTAAAGAGTCTGTACTAATCAAATCTATCACTATTACTGTGTAAAACGAGTGTTGATTGTAAAGCGCTTAGAGCTTGGCGTCTAGCCGAGAATAGGCGCGCTATATAAGTATTCATTATCATCATTATCATCTATTATACATATGTCATGCCAGTCCTGCCACCTGCAATCGATAATCCTCTGTTTAAAACAGTGTAGAAATTCTGATATATTTTCAACTCCTTGGTTATCCCAAACAAATTCAAACCCATATGAATTTAAACATTGTCGAACATTTGAAGCCCAAGTCCTCTCTTACCATTATTGTCTAACTTCAACAACATCCTGTAAACCTTTATAGGGTATCCTGCATTCGTCCATTCTCGTTAAAATGAGCCAGTATTTTTATACACTTCAAATAAGAATTTAAATAAACAGGATATCTTCCGAGTTCACCGTATACCAAATCATTGGGAGTTCTACTATCCACATTCAAAAAAAGCGCTTCAACGCATATAAGGGAACTTTCTCAATTAAGGCACCTTTCTCAAAAGCCCATATTTCTGCTCCATGCTGTAAGATTTCGTGCACCTGTGAATCGAATAATTTGATAAAAACACTGAATGAATTACAGTCCAACTTGTACAAGATATGAAGAATAACTATGACTGCCTTTTTCGCTCTGTTCACTATATCCTGACAAGCAAACTCAAAACTAAGTTTGGTTGTAAAATAAATACCAAGATATTTGTAAGCATTAACCACAGCAATTCTCTCTCACCTCCATAAGTCCATCTTTCAGCACGCCCCAGATATCCCCCTTTACGAAACACGACAATGTTTGTCTTACTCATATTACTTTTAATTCTAGTTTATTTGCTGTAGAGTACAAATTATTTAGTTGTCTCTGGAGACCGACCACTGATACTGCTAGTAAAATAATTTCATCAGCAAAAAGCAGCATAAATAATTCTAGCATGTCAAAGTTACACCATGTCGACCATTTTCAATTATTTCCAAGGCTAACTCATTAATAAATAGAGAAAATAATACTGGGCTGCATACATCACCTTGTTTGACCCCACTTGTACACATGACATACTCAGATGAATTCTGCACCCGATCTTATTTTTGCTTTTACCTCACAGTACATACTTTTATGCAACGATACAATTTACCTTTTTTTATTCCATTTTTTTAACAAAACAGGCCATAATAATCTTCGAGAAACTGAATCAAAAGCCTTTTCAAAATCAACAAAAGCAACATATAACTTTTGATTATTCACAAATTGTTTCTGAACAGCAGCATATAGGGTAAATATATGATCAATGTGGAAAACCCTCTTTTAAATCCCGCCTGATGTTCTCCAGTTATATTGTTTTGACTTACCCATTCATGCAATCTACTATTAATAACAGAGCTATGAATTTTGCTACAAATATTACTTAATGAAATACCTCTATAATTATTTACTTTGTTAACATCGCCCTTCTTAAATAAGGGTAAAATAATAGATTCTTTCCAGCTGTCAGGATAAGTGCCATTATCGAAAAGAAAGTTTAATGGTTTTTTACCAAGAAATTCACAACAGATTCACTAGAATATTAAAAAAAATTCGCCAATTAAACCATCAGGACCAGCAGATGTTCCATTTTTTCAATTTTCTAAGCTGGCTAGCAATACTTCTTCTGTAGATATTGCTCTATCATAAGGAAATTCTTCATCTTCATTATCATTGACTATGATCTCTGTTGAACTACTTCCGTCGTTTTTTTCTAACAAGTTTTTAAAATGTTCAAAACATTCGGATATCGAAATATCGTTGGATGGTTGACATCTTTTCTTTGAAATTTTGTGTATAATTTTCCCAGAAGACCTGTTTGCTCTTCACAGAATCGATCAGTTTCATTTAACAATGACATATTATATTCTTTCTTTTTTCTTTCATTTAAATTTTATATTCGCGTCTTGAAACACAGAATGCGACTCGATCATCTTTGTCTAAAGTTTCACAAAATTTTCTCCATAGGCTACGCATTTCACATTTTGATACTTTGCAGTCATCATAAAACCAGTTATCATCAGGGGGTTCTCTTATTTAATACTATTTTTTTTCAAATTTTCAGCTTGTTCTTTCATGATCACATTGAATCTACATATGGCTTCATTTACATCCACATCAATAAGATCTTCTGCCACTGCCATTTTCTCTTTCACATCCTGAGAGTCCATGGACTGTGTAAATTTCAGGGCATAATCCTTATTCCAGCAATATTTAACAATAAACTGATTATCTTTACCATTCGAACCAGTGCTAGTGCATTTTTCAACATTTTGTATATCAATACATAGTACAAGGGCATATGATCAGATTCAAATCTTTCTATAGCTTTAAAGTGTTAACTGTTCACATAGTAACTCAATCCCATTTACTGACATCAGAAAATAATCGTTCACACTGCATCCTAAATCAGAAATATATGTGAAACGACCTTCAAGGTCGCCATTACACATTCCGTTTAAAATGTACAGTCCCAAAACAGTGCACATGTTTAAGAACTTCTTTCCATATACATTCAGCATTTTATCTTGAGAAGTTCTTTCCATGCGACTATCAATCTTATTATAGTTAATGTGTACTTCATATTCATCTAAAATGTCTGGGGTCTTATCAAAAGTTCTGGCGTTCATATCACCACATATTAATATTTCAGTGTCTTCCAAATGCAGCCATTTACTAACAATGCAATTTTCCACAAATCAATGCCCTTGTCAAAACCACTGATAGAGTAAAAAAGGCGAATTTTCGGCGGCGGAACACGCACGCACACACAAATAACAAGTTTTTATGAAGACCAGAAAACTCCTTATCAAAAGTCAAGTCCAGTCAAGTCAAGTAAAGTAAACTTTATTATCTCAATTTGATAAATAATTTGTGGTCACACATTCACAGCAAATAAACAATATTTTAGCCACATTACCCATTTTCTCACATATGACATACATTCATATAGAGGATTTGGATTTCAATTAAACATCTTCTCGGTTTTTGAAATCAATGGACAGGGGAATAAAACTTTGTTTAAATCTGACACTTCTGCATTAAAAACCGATCGATATCTTCGTCCTGACTGAAGAAGGTCATACTGATTTGCAAGAACGTGGAAAACATGGAAAACATGGAATAAGGACTCTCACAATCAACCTCCTTTACATAAGGAAGAAGATATTTTCGCATTTAACACATTATTATTCCCCCTGAATCTCTCCCTTGTCTCGTGAATTTAACTGCTGGTTTGACGATATTTGATAATCGGTAAACAAACTCGATTCAAAATTTTCTGCACACGTTTCAACCAGACAAACAAAATCAAATGAAGAAATGAACTGAATAAAATGCATATCACCTAATTTATGAAACAACCCACATATATTCCAGTGAAGGAAAGAAATATTGTTTACATGCTTGCTCATATGACAATTTTGACTATATAAATTGTCATTATCTTCTGAGCTAATTCTTCCATCACCTTCATTCACTCTTTCCATGTCTATTCCACTCGCCATCACACTGTCACTGTCACTATCTAATTCCTTCGACTTCACACTGTCACCGTCACAGTCTAAATTACTGTCATTACCTATTCATTCTTCTCCGCCATATTTTCACTATCAACTTCAGCACCATTACTTGTTTCATTAGTCATCATACTGTCACCACTGCTGCGCGCTTCATTCACCGTCACACACCGTCCACACCTCTATCTGTTTCATGCGTCATTACCGTGTCATCACAACTGTCTGTATTACTGTCACCACCTCTGGCCGTCCCCCTTTGTCATCACACTCACACCACCACAGTCTTTTTTATTCATCAATATACTGCCCACATTTATCTTAGACTTAGAATCATCACGATCTTCTGTCATAGAGTTACGCATGCAATCATCACCCCTGTGACTTTCCGACTCTAATGCATTGTCATCGCCATTTTTACTTGTATAAAAATCTCCACACATCGTCTGCACTCATAACATTTTTTCTCTGTCAAGCAAGAATGCTCCGATCTATCGATATCAATGTAAGGCGCATTATTGTTCGACATCAACAACAAATCATTTACAATTCCCGGCAAGGGACACCCAACATGACTATTAACATAATCAAAATCATCACTATCATCGTCATCGCTAATTTTTATTCGTGACATCTTCATGCAACGTGTTAACACATTCAACATCATCAACGTGATCTGAGACTGCCGTATACACACATCCAACACAGCTGTCACGCACGAGATTCTCGTAGCACACTTGCTTCGTGTCAACAGCGTTCACAATCTTCTTGCTACTCCCCTCTCGCGAACTAGAAACATGCACTCTGTGCGGTGACGACGTATTTTTTTTTCTCCCTCAACAAATTGGCAGCGGTAAAATCTACAGTCACGGGGCCGGCCTAACCGCTATCCACATTGAAAAAGGTTTCCACTATCATCTAGACTGTATTTTGTGCCCTCTATTACCAAATGGTCGTAAACCATCGATACTTTTTTGTTCTGTGATCTGGCAGACTTTAAGTGGGGGACAAGGTTTTTCCGGGTCTCTCTAACACGCTGAGAAAAAGTCTTCTCCTATGAAATTTTCACTTCCTTTTAACTTCTTTTTTTTGAGCGCAAATTTTTGCCTTTGTGTTTAAAGAAAGTACACCTTGCAACAATTGGTGAATCTGGTTTAGAGTTAATGCGATGTACCCGGTCAAACTGCACATCATCTGCAAGTTCTAAACTGTCAGCAATCATATCGCGTACCAGATTTTCACACTCTTGCCATGTTTCATTTTTCTACGAGGGATGCCATGAATAATTATATTGTTCCTCTTGGACCTACCTTCCAAATCGTCCACTTTCCTATCCAGATATTTCACCTTCTCCTTCAGACTGTCATTTTCACTTTTCAGTTTATCGTTATCTAGCTTAAAGTCTGTCACTTCCTGTCTCAAATTAGAAACATCTGCCTGTAAAGTGGAACACATATCTTTCAAATCTTTCATATCGTCACACATATTATCAAATTTAGAGTTCAAACTGTTCATCATTCCCGTCAGCATGTCATTCAAGGAAGACATCACATCCTTCAGGGAGGGATCCGGCGAAAGAGCTGACGTCCCGGATGTACGTTCCTGTCCACCGGTACTGTCTCTGCGATTGGGTTGCTCCACTGCCAAGCCGTGACTGCCTCAGACCTTCCTTCGAACCAGGACCAGGATTTGACTCAACATCCCCACAACGTAGAATTAAATGCCCGTAGAAAAACAGAGAGAGCAACAGTCCCAGGGTTACACCGTCACTCCGTGTTCTCAACGTCAACATGGAAATTCTCATGGCGGCCTTCATCTTTGACCGCTTCAACATGAATGAAGCGTACACTGCCGCAAATGTCCCGCAAACAGGTCAAAACCTCAGCGCATCGGATGGCATGGTGCTTCACCGTGCTGTACTCCGAATGCACGACACAACACTTCAGATTACCAGTCAAACACAACCATAGAACACAGAGCACATCAAACACGACGTGTGTGTGTGTGTGTGTGTGTGTGTGTGTGGTGGGGGGGGGGGGGGGGTAGGTGTGCGTATGTGGGTGTGCCTCACTGATTCAATGATGTCCTTTTCACAGATTGCAGTCAGAGAGAGAGAGAGAGGTGGGGAGAGACAAAGGGACAGAGACAGAGAGAGAGACGGACAGACAGACAGACAGACAGATAGACAGACAGATAGACAGACAGACGGACAGAGAGTCAGACAGAGAGACAAAGAGACAGACAGAAACAGAGACAGTGAGAGAGACAGACAAATACAGAAATAGAGACACACAGGGAGAGATACAAAGGGACAAAGACACAGACTAACAGACAGAACAAGAGACAGAACGCACATTATGCAATCGAGGAGGTTAAGTCTGTAGGGAAATCAAAGATCACTACCTGGTGCCAACAGTCCCAAACGGCTAAGGAAAACTGTTGTACTGCAGTTTATTCTGATGAGACTCCTGGGCCAGGCACGTGATCGGACAAGAGAGAGAGAGAGAGAGAGAGAGAGAGAGAGAGAGAGTTTGCATGGGTGTGTGTCGCTCTGAGTGTGTATGTGTCTGTGCGTGTGTGTGTGTGTGTGTGTGTGTGAAAAGTTGGATTAAAAGGTAAACATAAAATCAGCGCTGTTCCTTGCTGGTGCAGTCGTCAGGATAGGGGGGGGGGGGGGGGGGGGGGGGGGGGGGGGTCAGTGTTGTCAGTGTTTTTATAGGTGTTCGCTGTTTGCCATCACGTGCAGTCAGTGTTTTTCATATGTTTTTTTTGATTTCTGTTCACTGATAGGAACTTCCATTTGTGTCTGAAATTGTTAACCATTTTTATCCTGGTGTTTAGGGTTGCTAATTGTGGTTTGAATAATATCATATATTTTTCTGTTAGACATAAATTACATCTTTTTGGAATGTTATTATATGATGCAGCTCTTTTTTAAGATTTTCCAGGATATGTTGTAGTCTATTTTTTTTTTCTTTGAGTTTCCAAATATATTTACTCAATTCTGTTTGAGTTTTGTAGCTTTCTTTATTAAATGACTGTTTATGATTTGCATATCTAGTTTAAAGTTGGTTTTCGGTGATACCTATATATGTTTCTCTTCAGCGTTCTCTGATGTTACAGTGGCTTGATATACAATATTGCTATGGAGGCATGTATTGTTAGAGGGAGGTTCTTTCTTGGTACAATTGCAAGATTTCCTTTCTTCACCCTCGTTTGTCTCTGTACTGCTTTTCATTTTGTTGGTTGAATCAATGATGTTTTTGAGATTCGGCATACATGAGTATGATCATTTGACGTTGTGCCTGTTAAAAAGCTTGAACAGCTTGTGTTCTTTTGGGAAAGAAGATGTCAGAATTTTAAAGAATTCTTTCCCTACGTTTGTTTTAACTCTTCCGTCGTATGGGGGGTTGTACCATATGATTATCCTTTTCCTGTTCTTCTTGTGTCTGCTCATATCATTTCCTGGGTCAGAGTGTAATTTATCATTGTAGCCACTTTGGTGTAACGCTTCTTGGTGCTCAGCTGCAGTGTTATTACATACTGTTTCATTACATGGCAGATTAGATAATCTCTTGATATGCCTTTTAATCCAACTTTTAACAGATGCCGCTCCCAATTCGGTTGAGCACTTTTCTTAAATTGTTGCTGGTTGGCAATACCATTATATATATATACATATATATATATATATATATATATATATATATATATATATATATATATATATATATATATGTGTGTGTGTGTGTGTGTGTGTGTGTGTGTGTGTGTGCGTGTGTGTGTGTGTGTGTGTGTGTGTGTGCGTGTGTGTGTGTGTGTGTGTGTGTGTGTAACAGTGCACGAATGTATGCAAGGGCGGTAAATATATGGAAATAAAGTGAAAGAATGTGCGCGATTTCGAAGGATAATTCATAAAGTAAAAGCGAAAGTAACAGCTTTTAACACAAGCAGACTACCACTGATCTAAAACAGTATCAAAAAGTGGTCCGAAAGAGGAGGAGGAGGAGGTAGAGAAGAAGAAAGAAGAAGAAGAACAAGAACAAGAAGAACAAGAACAAGAAGAACAAGAAGAAGGAGGAGGAGGAATGGAAAGAACAAGAACAAGCACAAGAAGAACAGAAAGAACTAGAAGAAAAAAAAAAAAAGCGGAAAAGAAGAACAAGAACACGAACAACAGAAACAAGAAGAAGAACAAGAACAAGAAGAACAAGAACAAGAAGAACAAGAAGAAGGAGGAGGAGGAATGGAAGAAGAACAATAACAAGCACAAGAAGAACAGATAGAACAAGAAGAAAAAGAAAAAGCGGAAAAGAAGAACAAGAACACGGACAACAGAACAAGAAGAAGAACAAGAACAAGAAAATAATGGATAGAGAGGAGGAGGAGGTAGAGGAGGTGGAGAGAAAGAAGGGGGGAGAAGAAGGAGAATGGGAGGGGAGGAAAAGGGAAGAGAGAGAAGCTGATTTAGGAGAAGGCGGAAGAGGAGAAGCAGGAGATTACGAGGAGGATGAGGGGAAGCGGCAGGGGGAAAAGCTGGGGAAAGAACAGGAAGAAGAGGGGAAAGATGAAGACGAGAAAGAGAAAAAAACATACGCACGCGCTTTCACAACACGCACATACAGACCCCCCCCCCCCACACACACCCACCCCCCCCCCCCCCCCCCCACACACCACACACACACACACACACACACACGCACACGCACGCACGCATGATCACTTATACCTAACACACACACACACACACACACACACACACACACACACACACACACACCACACACACACACACACACACGCGCGCGCGCGCGCGCGCGCACACACGCACACACACACACACATGATCACTTATACACAACACACACACACACACACACGCGCGCGCGCGCGCGCGCGCGCGCGCGAGAGAGAGAGAGAGAGAGAGAGAGAGAGAGAGAGAGAGAGAGAGAGAGAGAGAGAGAGAGAGAGAGAGAGAGTGCGCACTTGCTTAGACACTCTAAAACAAGACAGTGTCCATCAGGCGGACACAAGAAAACGGTGAATGACATGGCTGATGAAAGAACAGACGGCAGACAGCACTCGGAAAGAACCTGAGACACAATAGCCAGCTGAGGAAAAAAAAAAGAAAAAAGAAAATGGAGTTCAACAGACAGTAGCTTCTTTGGCGGTTAAGCCTCCTCCCTATTTGCAGTTCCCATCGCCATCAGCGTTCATGACATGGAGTCCATTAATCAAGAAGGCTCTCAGATGCAAATGTCTCTCACAGCCCCGTACACTGTTCCATTTCCATTCAAATGGAAGATGAAGAGAAGAAGAAGAAGAAGAAGAAGAAGAAGAAGAAGAAGAAGAAGAAGAAGAAGAAGAAGAAGAAGAGAGAGAGAGAGAGAGAGAGAGAGAGAGAGAGAGAGAGAGAGAGAGAGAGAGAGAGAGACAGACAGACAGACAGACAGACAGACAGACAGACAGACATGACAGCCAAACTAAAAAGGCAGAGTGAAAGAGATACAGAGAGACACATGGACGCACAGGCAGAGATGAAGGAAGAGCCCACACTGTTTACAGTCTGGGATATTAAAGCCGCTGAGTTCAAATGAATTACTGGATTTTTCCCCTTTTTTTTGCAGATGTTCAGGACCAATATAGATGGTGTTCACTGGACCTGAGGGACTTATCTGCCAGAACTGTAAGAATTGTGGTGCATAAATGATAAATGAAAAGATGAGGCAGAACAAGAGAGAGGACAGAGACACAGACAGAGAAACAAAGAGATTTTAATATATAAAGAGAGAGAGAGAGAAGAGAGAGAGAGAGAAGAGAGAGAGAGAGAGCAGAGAGAGAGAGAGAGAAAGGAGAGAGACAGAAAGAGGAGAGAATGAGAGAGACGAGAGAGAGAGAAAGGACAAGGAGAGAGAGGATGAGGGAGAGAGGGGAGGGAGAGAGGGGAGAGTTCACAGGGGGGGAGGGGGGGGGGGGGGTAGAGGGGGGGGGGAGGGGAGATGGAGCTGGAGAGAGGTAGACGGAGAGGATGAAGAGAGCGAGGAGAGAGGACGAGCGAGAACAGGAGGGTGGGAGAGGAGGTGAGGGACCCAGGGGTAGGGGGAGGTGAGGAGATACAGGGAGAGAGAGGAATTGGAGAGTGAGGGACGAGGGAGAGAGACGACAGACAGACAGACAGACACACATACACACACACACACCCACCACACACACAACACATAAGAGAGAGAGAGAAAGAGAGAGACGAGAGGAGATGAGTGGCGAGGTTAGGAGAATGAGATGAGAGAGACGAGAGGTGGGAGCAGAGTAGAGAGACCATCACTCGCAGAGACAGGAGCGGGGGACTGGGAAGGGCGAAAAGAGAACGATGATGGGTCAAGCTTGACCAATTGTAAAAGGCTCCTGGTTTAACCTCTTGACATAGTTTTACCACCACCAGGTAAACGTACGTTGTAAAGGAGGGAGGAGTAGAGAGGTAGAGGTAGAGTTGAGGAGGAGGGTGTTTGAGAGAGAGAGGAGAGGCGGTCGGAGAGACACGAAGAGGAGAGGACATGGATACAATAGACACATTTCGCAGCAGGGGGGGGGGGGTGGGAGATGGGAGAGAAGAAGAGAAAGAGACACAAAGAGGTGGAATTTCCATATAGGGACACCATATGCCAGCAGGCACACAAAACACAGACACACACCACATCACACAGCCACCACACACACACACACACACTCACACACACACACTCACACTCTCTCACCTCTCTCTCTCTCTCTCTCTCACTCTCTGACACACACAAACACACCACACACACACACACACACACACACAACACACACACACACGCGCGCACTTGCTCTGACACTACAAAAGTTGACAAATAAATATAGAATCCATCTCGCAAACACAGGAAAAACGGTGCGTGTCAGGGCAGAAGAAAAGAACAGACGTCGGCAACACGTGGAAAGTGCCTGAGACGCAATATACGGAATAAACAAAAATGAAGTGTAACAGACAGTAGAGAAGCAGCTCGCTTCTTTAGGGGGTACGCCTTCTCCCTGTTTGTAGTTCCTGTTGCCGTCAGCATTTGTGACATGATGTCCACTAACCAGGAAGGCTCTGAGATTCAAATGTCTTTCGCAGCCCGTTCTCTGTGCCATTTCCATTCAAATGGGAGAAGAAGAAGAAGAAGAAGAAGAAGAAGAGAAGAAGAAGAAGAAGAGAAGGAGTAGAAGGAGGAGGAGGAGGAGAGAGACAGACTGACAAAGGACAGGCAAAGACAAAGAGATATAAAGAGACAGACAGACAGATGGACAGACAGCCTAAAGAGACAGAATGAAAGAAACATAGAGGCAGACACATAGACAGACAAGCACAGATGAAGAAAGAGCCCACGACTGTAATCTGGGACACCCCAAACTAAAGCTACTAAGACTGAATGAATTATCAGACCTGTTTCCTTCACCAGGGGAGATCAATACAAACACAAATGGGTCACTGGATTGGGGGAGTTTGTCTGCCAGAACTGTAAGGAGTGAGGTGGATGGAGAGAGAGAGAGAGGGAGGTAAGGGAAGGAGAGGTAGATAGAGGAATAGAGATAGAGAAAAACGAGTAAAAGAGAGACAGAAAGAGAGATAGAGAGACACAGAGGCAGAGAGAGAGACACAGAGAGAGACAAAGAGAGACAGAGAGAGACAGAGAGAGGGGGGAGAGAGAGAAATTAAGACAGACAGAAAGTGAGAAAGAGAGGCAGACAGACAGGAAGAGACAGAGCCAGACAGACAGACAGACAGAGACACATAGAAAGACAGAGACAGAGACAGAGGGGAAGGGAGGGAGAGGGTGAGGGATAGAGATAGAGAAAAAAAACAAGTAAGAGAGAGAGTGTGGGAGATAGAGATAGATAGAGAGAGAGAGAGAGAGAGGGGGGGGGGGGGGGAGGGAGGGAGTGTAGTGTATACAGCCTGATAAAGCCCAAATGGTATCAGCATACACACACACACACACACACACACACACACACACACACACACGCGCGCGCGCGCGCGCGCGCGCGCGCGCGCGCGTGCACGCGCGCACACACACACACACACACACACACACACACACACACACACACACACACACACACACACACACATACACACACACACACGCGCGCGCGCGCGCGCGCGCACGCACGCACGCACGCACGCACACACACACAGATAGAAAGAGAAGGAGGGGGAGAGAGAAAGAGGGGAGAGGTAGTAAGAATAAATGACGATTGAATACCATAAATTTCTCGCAACAACAACAAACAAAAAAAAAAAGAAAAAAAAACGCTATTATTGAAGTAACCTTAAGTGCTGTAATTGATGAAAGCTTGAAATACAAATCCGCCCACAAACACTTCTGCGCAAAAAACACCATCCTGACAACTGGACGACCATAGATTCTGTAAAGGATCAATTCTCTCACATTCAGATACAGTTTCGGACCTCTATTGATCTACCCCTGTACTTTACCACCAGGGAGTGAGAATAAAACCGACGATTCGCAGCACTGGAAGTCTAGAATGAAGTTCAAGTGACTTTTGAGTTTGCCTGTTCCTAAAGCCCTTTGATTTTCTCTGGGCCATGTTTTTCTTAGCTTCTTCGCTTGATGGATTTTCTTGTGATCTCCATTGACTTTGATTGTGTCAGGGTATTAGCTGGAGCTCATGTATCGCTTGGGGTGTAGCTTGTCAATCAGGGAAGTGGTGTTTTTGTTTTTGTTTTTTTTTATATTTATTTTTTTTTTAAGGAACTGACCAGCTTCTAATGCTCTCCATGACTGTTTTCACCCCTGATGATAATGTCTGTAAGTGCCCTTGGTAAATTGTTTTTTCACCCTTCAAGTTAATTACTGTATTCACAATTAGTGATAAACACATGTTCCTCCTTGACAATAACAAGTGTTCTCAATTTCTGCCGGTAAAGACTGTTTTCAGCCTTGATAAATATGATTTGTAATCACCCTTGATGATAGTCATGTTTATCGTTGATGATATTATGATGACCATTTTCACTTCCGATGTTCATGACTATTTAGACCCTTGATGATAATGGCTATTTTCACCAATGATCATAATGGCTGTTTTCTGTATTCTTTATTAGAATTAATGTTGCCACCCTTGATCTTAAAGTCTTATGACTATTAATGATAACGACTGTTTTAACTCTTGACGATAGTTCCTGTTTTCATCCCTGTTAATTATGACTGTTTATAATCTTTGAACATGATAACAAAGTACATGTATTTCCACGAATGACACCAGATTTGCGCGTAGCCATTGCTTTTTGTAAAGTCATTGCGGGATTACAAACCGACCTTTGTGCTGTGTTGCACCTCTTTGTTTTTGGTTAATTTCCACCTTTGATATAATTATGTCAAAAACTATTTTACGCACCAAAAACTATTTTACGCACCAGTTCAAACCAACGGCCTCGGCGGTTTTCAACTTGGAATTGGATTGAATGGTCAGAGTCTGAATCAGACAATGTAAAGCCTCCAGCGTAAAACGTTGCCCGGAAGCCCTGTTGGCCTACACTGGGGTCACAGCAACCCATCATAGCTCATTTTACATGTGTTTATGTCCAGATACCTTTTCGTTTTCGACTCCCTTTTGTAAATCAATTTTTATATGATAAGTCGTCAAAGTTGTCATAGAATTCTGCATGGCGCATTAAAAGGTCTGTGGGAAGTCACAACAGCTCTCCCCTTTTCAAAATGTTTTCACCTCTTTTATTTGCAATGGAGGTGGATGAATACATTCACTCTCCAGCCAGCTTTGATCTTAAGATGAAACACAGTTGTTGGTGTTGGTGTTTTCTTTTCTTGTTGTTGTTGTGGTTGTCGCTCCTTTGATAAGAAAACAAAGACTGTTAAACCGCAAAACATGCTTTAAACACTTTTTTCCCACAGAGAGAGAGAGAGAGAGAGAGAGAGAGAGAGAGAGAGAGAGAGAGAGAGAGAGAGAGAGAGAGAGATCTAAGTCTAGGAAGATTCATTTGAGATGCTGACCTTTAAGTTTAAACTGTATCATCCTACTGTCTCCAAGCTAAACGAATGATAAGAAAGAATGCAAATACATTTCATGACTCATTAAGAAAGTTTTTTTGTGGGTTTTTTTTTCTCATTCTAAGACAAAGACATAAACAGTTTACCCTACCTTTAGCAGTTATTTTGAAACACATCACTTAAAGAAAACCCCCCCCCCCCCCCCAAAAAAAAAAAAAAAAAAAAAAAAACAAAAAAAAAAAAACTTGCTGTAAAAACAAAGTTGAGTCGAGGTTGTGTTAGATAGCGAATTCAGAAGACCATTTAAAGTTTGAATGATGCCAGATTGTTTTCATATATTTCTGAAACCTTGCATATCAGCCATTTCTTCGCCACGAGCTTACCATTGCTTTTTTCCCACGGAAATTATTATATTATTATTATTTTTGTTTAGCAAAATCGTAGCGAAGATTCTCTGCAAGTTATCTTGCCATTTGGGGGCTTGATTCGTTTCCATTAATGCACCCACTGTCTCCTGCAATCGCGTGTTCGTTATCTCCCATTATAAGGATCATTCCGATTTTTTTATGACTTCAGTGGACGCAAGTTATGTCCTATGCAGTTCAAAAATAACATTTTGACCGAAAGGTATCTTTCTAAATTTTTGTTTCTAAATCATTTTTCGTTTCTGTTGGGGAGAGAGAGAGAGAGAGAGAGAGAGAGAGAGAGAGAGAGAGAGAGAGGGAGAGAGGGAGAGAGAGAGGAGAGAGAGAGAGAGAGAGAGAGAGGGGGGAGGTAGTAAGGGAGTAGGGGGTTATGATGGGTGATGGTCGTGGAGGTGGAATTGATTGATTATTCAAATCAAATGAGAGTGATGAGAATGCTGTGCTTTGCTGAATGCTCATATGAGTCTCTCCCTCCCTTTCTCCCTCCCTCTCTCTCTCTCTCTCTCTCTCTCTCTCTCTCTCTCGCTCTCTCTCTTTCGCATCATGAAACAGATGAAAGGATAGTCAAAATCAGGAGAATGCATTACAAGATATATATGAATGAATAAGACCATTCATTGTATATGGAGTAGATCAGTACGATGCGACATCATCATTTGATTGAGTGGATTGTCGATTCAGTCTTATAATTCCTGTTGTTGGTTTCCTTTTTTTTTTTTTTTTTTTTTCCTAGCCTTACTGCATTACTCCTGTGTTATTAAGGACATCCGAGATTTTACGATTCTATGGCGTATATTTGTTTTTCTTTTTGTTACCCTTCATTTTGATACACACGGTGAATGAATGGGTATTGTTTGCAATGAAGGAAGAGGTAAATAGTATTGTCCTGTTACCCCCACCCCCCCCCACCCCCCCCCCCCCCCCCCTCTCCTTGTCAAATGACCTCTTTGGTAATGACAATGAAATATCAAAATGTCAAAGTGTTTTCTCCTACATCATGGTGAGTGAGTTTGTGACTACTCTTGATTTCATCGATGCATTGAAATCGCATGATTTATAACCGTTACTGATTTTATAAATGCATGTTGACAATTGATTTCTGTTTCTAGAATCAGCTATTTCATGGATGAACTGTAACCTTTATAATGTCAAAAATGTGTCATGTTTGTTGTTGATTTTATTGATGCACTGTGCCTTTGATACATATATAACTAACCGAGTTAAACAATCGCTAATGTGTACTAATATAAAGTATTTGAGAAACGGAGATGTAATAATGCTCTCCCTCTCTGTCTCTGTCTGTCTGTGTCTGTATTTTGTTTCCGTCGCCGTCCGTCCGTCCGTCCGTCCGTCCGTCTGTCTGTCTGTCTCTCTCTCTCTCTCTCTCTCTCTCTCTCTCTCTCCTCTCTCTCTCTCTCTCTCTCTCTCTCTCTTCTCTCTCTCTCCTCTCTCTCTCTCTCTCTCTCTCTCTCTCCTGCTACAGCATATTGCTGCATTGCCGCTGGTTAATCAAAAAACGTATTTGTGAGTAGTATATTAATGTTGATAAGGGATTTTTCATGGCCTCTGTCTGTCTGTCTGTCTGTCTTTTCTGTCTGTCTCTCTAACTCTCTCTCACTCCCTCCCTCTCTCTCTCTCTCTCTCTCTCTCTCTCCTCTCTCTCTCTCTCTATGTGACTCTCTCTCTCTCTCTCTCTGTGTTTGCATTACAAACGCTTGTCTTCACCCCTGCTTCTTCTTTCCTCTCCCTCCCTCCCCCACGTCTGATTGGCTGACTTTTGTTCCACGCCAACAGACGATTCTAAACCTGTCAAGTGTTACACCATAGGCACATGCAGGGACAGAGCAGAACCACAGGACTGACTTGAATTTGCTCCTTCCACTATAGATAGGAGAAAGTAGCGAGATGATTTTTTTAATACAGAAATCATTCTGTAACTTTAGTAGAGACTAATTCCCCACCTCCCCCCCTCCCATTCTTACCCATTGAAGCAACCAAACAAGACCAAACTGCTACCCCTACTTCTCATTGCTTCATTTCTTAAAGAAAGTTGTCGTGTTCGTTTCTTTTTTGTGAGATATTGAAAATCTTTTGGACTTCTGCAGATCTCTCCTAACGCCATCCTCTCGCATACTTCAGGAGGAGACCAATAGTACACAGATGTCTGCGCGCATGTGTGTGTGTCCGTTGATGGTAGACAGCTTCTGCTGGATCTTGTGGTGTGGGTGCCGTGCGTGCGTGCGATGCGTGCGTCCGTGCGTGCGTGCGTGCGTGCGGTGGTGCGTGCGTGCTTGCGGGTGCGTGCGTGCGCGCGCTCGCGCGCGCCGTGTGTGTGTGTGTGGTGTGTGTGTGTGTCGTGTGTGTGTGTGTGTGTGCGTGCGTGCATTTGTTTGTGTGTGTGTGTGTGTGTGTGTGTGTGTGTGTGTGTTGTGTGTGTGGGTGTGTGTGCGCGCGCGCGCGCATGGCGTACGCGCGACGCGTGCGTGTGTGTGATGTGTGTGTGTGTGTGTTTGTTTGTGTGTGTGTTGTGTGTGGTGTGTATGCGCGTGTGTGTGTAGTGTTATTTGTGGTCTGTGTGTGTCTGTGTGTCGTGTGTGTGTGCTGTGGTGTGCGCGCGGGGTGCGCGTAGCGTGTGTGTGTTGGTGTCAAATATGCACCCTTGTTGATAGTGCTTGGTACTTATTGCAATATTCATCTTCTTACTAGTTCATTTCTTTTTTCGTTAATCTTTAAATTATTATTACTAATATTATTATTTTTATTATTATTTATAGTATTATTAATTTTATTATATTATTAATTAATTATCATTATTATTATTATTATTATTATTATATTATTATGATCATCATCATTAAATATCATGTAGAAAAAAGTTCTACTTTCATCCTAAATGATTTGATCCACATTACTCCTTCCTCGTTTTTCACACACACACGCACGCACGCACGCAACGCAACGCACGCACGCACGCACTCACACGCATCGCGCGCGCGCTTGCGCACACTCACCACGCACCGCACGTTCCTTTTTCCCTCGCTTCCCCCTCCTTTTCGTCATTTCTCCAAGCCATTTGTCCTTTTAATCCTGCCCCCTCTTCCTCCCCCCTCCTCCCTCGTTGTTGTTGTGTTGTTGTTTTTTTTAATGATGGTCGTTTCTTCTTCTTCTTCTTCGTCTCTTCTCTTCTGTCTCTTTTTCCTTCTCCTTCTACTGTCCCGCCTCCTCCTTCTTCTCCCCTTCCTCCTCCCCTCCTCTCCATCCTTTTTCTTCGTCTCTTCTCTTCTTCTTCTTCTTCTTCTTCTTCTTCTTCTTCTTCTTCTTCTTCTCTTTTTCTCTTTTTTTTTTTTTTTTTTTTTTTTTTTTTTTTTCCTCCTTTTCCTGTTTTTTTTTTTTTTTTTTTTTTTCTTTTTCTTTTTTTTTTTTTTTTTTTTTTTTTTTTTTTTCTTTTTTTTTTTTCTTTTTTCCTTTTCTTCTCTCTTTTTTTCCCTTTTTTTTTTCCTTTTTCTCTTTCCTTTTTTTTTCTCTTTTTCCCCTTTTCCCCTTCTCCAACCTCCTCATTTTTTTCTTCTTCCTCCTGCTCCTTCTCCTCTTGCTTCCTCCAGCCTTGCTCCTTCTCCTCCTCCTTCTCCATTTCCTTTTCCTCCTCCCTCCTCATATTCCTTCTTCACTTTCTCCACCTATTTTCTTTTCTCTTTTTCTTCTCTTTTTCTTCTTCCTTCTTTCTTCTTCTTTCTTCTTTTCTTCTTCTTCTTCTTTCTTGTTCTTTTCTTTTTCTTCTTCTCCTTGTTCGTTCGCTCTTTCTTTCTTCTTCTTCTCTTCTCTTCGTCGTTCTTCCCCCTTCTCCTCCTCCTCTCCTCCTCCTCCTCCTCTCCTCCCTCTTCTTCGCTTCTTCTTCGCCTCTTCTTCGTCTTTCTTTTCTTCTTTCTCCTCTTCTTTCTTCTCTTCTTTTCTTCCTTCTTCTGCTTCTTCTTCTTCGTTTCTCTTTTATTCGTCCTTTTTCCTATCTCTTCGCTTCTTTTCTTTCCTCTCTTACTTCTTTCCCTTTCTTCATTTCTCTTTCTTCTTCTCTTCTTTTCTCTTCTTTGCTTTCTGTTCTTTTTTCTTCCCTTTTTTTTTTTTTCCGTTCTTTTCTTCTCTTTCCTTTTCTTCTTCTTGTCCTTCTTTCCCTTCCCTTCCTCTCTCTCTTCTTTTCCTTTTCCCTTCTTTCTTCTTCTTCGTCCTTTCCTCTTCTGCTTTCTTCTTTCTTTCCTTCTCATTCACAAACGAACTGGTTCCACCAAAGAGTTTTGAACACTCCTTTCGAAGTTGCAAATCATATCAGTTTTCCCGCTCTGTGCACCTCATAGTATACTTAACACTCCATATGGGCTCCATTGGACAGAAGCATCAATTCCCCTCATCAATCTACAATCCTCGGGCGAAAAATCAGCAGGGCCGCGCTAATTCCGGGACGTGTCCTTTTCTTCCTCCGTCAGGCTCACACTGTTCCCTGCAGAGTTTTGGAGCTCTTGGAATAAAATGCATCTGGACGTGGAGAGAGAGATGGGGGAGGGTGGTGGGGGGGGAGGAGAGAGAGGAGAGAGAGAGGAGAGAGAGAGAGAGAGAGAGAGAAGAGATAGATAGAGAGGAAATAGAAGAGAGACAACAGACCGACAGACAGGATATGAGTAGACATACATACAACAAGACAAGAGAGATAGAGAGAGAAGGACAGGAGATTCTAACCAGTTAGGGGCAACAGAAGTGCTAAACAACACACATATATAGCACCCATTGAGATGAGGAGAGCAGAGAGAGAGGGACAGAGACATAGAGACAGAGAGACAGGAGACCGAGTACACAGAGAGAGAGAGAAAGATTAGAGAGATAGAAGAGAGAGCGCGAAGGGAGACCTAGAGAGACTAGGTAGAGACTAACTAGTGAGGGGCACAAGTTGTCGATCACTACACACATGACACAGAGATAGACGAGATAGCAGAGAGAGAAGAGCGAGATGAGGAAGAGAGGAGAGGGAGGGAAAGGGAGGGAGAGATGAGAGATGAGAGAGAGAGAGAGAGAGAGAGATAGAGATAGAGAGAGAAGAGCAGAGAGCGAGAGGATGGACCGAGGCCATAGACCAGAAAGCGTCGAGACCACCGCATCATAGAGGGCCAGAGAAGGCCACACAATATCTAAGGAGAATCTAGATACCAAAAACTACACAAGTTGTTCAAGGAACAAAGAGAGTAAAACTGATCAACGCAGTGGTATGAGGGACAGACGGAACAACACCGGGAACTCGAATAGGCATGGAGGGAAACCGCACAGGGGCCAATCTTTCAGTTGTATGATAAGGCCAAATACCACCACCACTCTTACCTTCACACAATCTGAAACACCACGAAAAACGATTCCGTTTTAGCGGAAGCGAAGAAGAACTGCAACGAAAAAGCGCCGCTTGCTTCATTGAATAACCCTCCCGATGAACCGACAACATCGTCCAAGTCCACTGTTATGATTGAATTTTCCCAACAACAAAGAAAACTAAGACTGACTTTTAAAAACAAACAATTACATTGTTGTTCACCCAACCCTCTTATGCTATATACCACGTCCAATTTCTCCATTCTTGGGGCAACCAGTAATGATGACTGGAGGGGGGTGGGTGGGGGGGGGAATAGTGGACGAAGACAAGGAATGCGGGGTGTGGGGGGTTGGGGGGGGGGGGAGGAGCTACATCATGGATATACAAGTGTGGACATGATCTCCGTGGACTGTTTTGCCTCTGGAATTAAACCTGTCCGTTTGAAAGACCAGCCTATTCATCACAGCACGCAAGTTAGAAAACAAAAAGGGGTCCATTTAGCCATAATTGAGGAGTGTTTGCAGCCCGCTTTGTGCCCCCAGAGTCAGTTTGTCCAAAACGGGCATGATGGACACAGAACATGGCTGCCAATGTTGCCCGTTTTGTTCAAAACTCGATGAGTCCCGACGTCTAGACAAAGTGTGTGTTAGGGCACATCAATTCAAGTGTTTCAGAAAACAAACATACAAAACAAAAGAAAAAAAAATAAGAAAAAAAATAAATACAAATATCCAATAGAATAAATACACAAAATATAAAAACAATAAATAGTGTAGTTGATGAAATGACACTATACACACACACACACACACACACAACACACAAATATATATATTATATATATATCTAATATATATATATATATATAAACGAAGCTTGCTCTTATGTCTCAGATCGTAGAAAAAACAGGGGGGTGATAAGCCTTCATATCTCCAGTGGTAGATGATTCTGCCTAACTGTCAGGATGTGCTTGAGTGGGTGAATGGGGAATAATAAAATGATTCTCAAAATGAAACCTTCAGCAAAGCTTATAGTCTCCGAAAACGGGAGACCATCTCCAACGGGGAGTCAAGCTCACAACATATACCTCCTGGTCAGATACCGATATATTCGAAACCTGGTTGTTTCTCCTCAGTGACCGCGGGAAAGGGGTAATTTGACTCCTCTCTGCCTTTTCGGTTTAAGAAGAATGCTATACCAAAAAAAGGCTGGTGTGCAATACCGTAGTATGTTTGTTGAGTTTTCAAAAACCCAACCAAAGGTGCCACCTAAGAAGCAAAAAGAAAATCATGAAAGAGCAAAACAAGCTACATTTTCTTGTGAAAAGTAGAATCTAAAAAGATAACCTCTTAAGACACAAGTGCTGAGGGCCAGTTCTTGGAATGAATCCACAAGGGACTAAATTACGATAAACAATAATTCCAAGGATCAATTACCGAGCACCATTCCAGCAACGTACAGAGCAGCTTGGTGTTTGCAATGACTGCAAGAAATATTGAATTATAGACGAAAGCTTTCTCTTATTGTCTCAGATTGTAGAAATAGGGGTGATAATCCTTCATATCTGCAGTGGTAGATGATTTCTGCCTACTGAACGTATTGCTTGAGTGCGCGCGTGTGTGGTGTGTGTTGTGTGCGTGAGTGCGTGCGGCGTTGCGTGCGTGCGTGCGTGCGTTGGTGTGGTGTGTGTGTGTGTGTGGTGTGTGTGTGTGTGTGTGGTGTGTGTGTGTGTGTGTAAGTATCGTGTTTGTGTGTGTGGTGTGTGGGGTGTGGAGAGAGAGAGAGAGAGAGAGAGAGAGAGGAGAGAGAGAGACGAGAGAAGAGGAGAGAGGAGAGGAGAGAGACGAGAGAGACGAGAGAGAGAGAGAGCATGTATGTTTCCCAAAAACAGAACGGGGTCGCTATTGATTCCATGGAGCGAGACGAGGAGCATGTAAAGAAGGGAACCCAAGGAGAGAGTACATCAGACCAACTGAAACCAAGTACTGACAGACCAGGTTCGTGCATGAGATGACAGAGTCTGTCACACTTGGTAAAAACCTTCGCATTTTCTTTTTTTCTTTTTAAAATCACGGGTCAAAAAAAAAAAAATCTTATTATGTACCTGTTGCCAAAATACTTGGAGTGGCTTCTTGTGTCGCACCTTTCACTTAACTCGTGACCAGGTCGTGTCAGAAGGCCTGCATGTAGTCCTGTAGACAGGATCGTTAAAAACTAGCATTTTCTTCACTGGAAGTACACCTGTCTAGTTTGATTGAAAGTCTCTCTCACATTGCTCAGAAGCCAAGCACGTTTGGGGAAAAAGGTAGTGCAAAATGTCGAACCGAGGTTAAACAAGTGTAGGACCATCGACTCCGAGACGAAAGAGATGGAGATGGAGACTACTGGAGAGACAAGGAACGAGAGAGAGAGGAGGTTGATTGCCAGAGAGAGATCTAGACTGACTGAGTTGATCTGAGAGGACTCCCTCTGAGATTGCAAACAGAGGCATGCACGTTTGGGGAAAAAGGTGTAAGTTCAAACAAAACCTTCGACCCGAGAGTTAAAGTCAAGGGATGTAGGGAGGGATCGATTCGAGAGAGAGAGAGTGAGGGAGAGAGAGAGAGGAGAGAGAGAGAGAGAGGAGGAGAGGAGAGAGAGATGGAGAGGAGAGAACAGCCAGACAGGTCGGAGATAGAGAGAGGACGAGACGAGACAGGAGAGAGAGACCCCCCCAGAAGATGGGATGGGAGAGAGAGGAGAAGAGAGAAGGAGGAGAGAGAGGGATAGTGCCCACGGCGGAGAGACGAGAGGAGAGAGAGAGACCAGACCACAGACCCCCCCCCCTGCAGACATAAAGTCAGATATGAGATCCCCAGAGATCGGCCCCCAGAGAGAGATAGAGAGATCGGAAGAGAGACCCCGCACCAGACCCAGAGATATTAGGACAGAGAGATCCGAGATGGGTAGAGTTAGAGACAGAGAGAGAGGGGCGAGTGACGAGAGAGAAGAGAGAGAATGAGATTAGATGAGAGAGTGAAGATGCGAGAGAGAGAGTGAGTTAGAGAGAGAGACAGACAGATAGGAAAGAGACAGAGTACCGCACAAACCCCACACACCAGACAGAGAGCGGAACTACAGACAGACAGACAAACAGAGACAGAGAAACACGACAGAAAAACAGCTGTCATCTGCAATATTTCAAAAGGAGAGCGACTGATGGCGGAGAAAACGAAGCAAAGTTTAGAAAGAGTGGGGGTTAGTTTCCGCCGAGGACATTGACGAACAAAGTACACAAGACACGATTCATTTCGACCTCTTGGGTCTCTTTCTTTTCTTCCTTTTCTTCTTATTCAAGTGAAACAAAATAGGTAACAATATGTAACATTTAGGACAGTAACAAACAAAGGAACGAAGAGAGTTGACTTATCTGATGTCATGTGTTTGTACTGTCCTAAATGTTAAATGTTACCCTACTTTGTTTGACCCACTTCACTGAAGAAGACCCAAGAGGTCGAAATGCATCTGTCCTAGATGTCGATCTTGTGCTAGCACAGACTGTTCGTTACAATGTCCATCGGCGGAAACTAAACCCCACTCTTTTCTAAACAGATGTAATTCTAATTAATAAAGTAGGGAATAGAGACAAACACGAGGCCAAAAGATGCTGCTTTGTCTGAATAGGGTTCATCTGGATGTCTTTTTCATTCTTGATTCCTTCTTTCGAGCTTGCCTCTGTCTCCTCTTCATTTCCTCTCTTCTCTCTTCTCACTTCTTCCTTCTGGGACGTGATGATCGTAACATAATATACCAACCCTTTCCTTCCCTGTCCCTTCCACCCTGCAGACAGCAACGGGACGATCTGATCTGTTAATACTAATGAATAATTAATAATACCATTTATAGAAAAAGCATAAAATTATGAATAACGTCAACCGCTCGCAGATAGATACAATCAACAAACGAGTAAAAAGAGTGTATATCATTAAACAGAACATAAAAACACCAATTACAGAGACAACTACGAGGGGGCTGCTACTTTAAAGGATGTTTATGAGTGCATTTTGCATATTCCTGTGAGTCTGATTTACCTCTTGTCATTCATCGAGCAAGGTTATGTCCGTTGATTAGTCTTAAATTTAAATCGATTGTCCTGTCCTGCGCGTCTGCCTGGAGCCTTTAACCATTGTCAACAAGACAAGCGCAGTCCCTCCAAAAAGGAGCTCAAGGGTGGTCATGAACAGGACCTGCTCTAA
>JADBJO010006507.1:105000-107500 GCA_016801955.1 Conus betulinus
GTGTGTGTGTGTGTGTGTGTGTGTGTGTGTGTGTGTGTGTGTGTGTGTGTGTGTGTGCGTGTGTGTGTGTGTGTGTGCGTGCACACACGTGTGTGCGTGCATGCATGAGTGCGTGCGCGTGTTTGTGTGTGTGTATGTGTTTTGTGTTTGTGTGTGTATGTGTGTGTGTGTGTGTGTGTGTGTGTGTGTGTGTGTGTGTGTGTGTGTGTGTGTGTGTGTGTGTGTGTGTGTGTGTGCGTCTGTGTGTGTGTGTGTTCCTTATGATGTTTTGCCAAAACTTGTTGCAGCAGTTTTCTTCATTCTATATGTTAAACAAAAAGGTTTTGGACCATACTATGTATCGACAAAGCTAAAACGCTTCTTCACGTTCATCCTTGCTGACATCATTTAAGCGAAGGTAAGGCTGAATATTCGATTGCCAGAGTCAAAATTGTCACTCACAGCACCTTTTGGAGATGTTCTAGAAATAATTGTGGAATTTGCATTTGTACGAACACTTTAAATAACACTTGTTTTCATTTCTTGACTGACCTGTCTGTCTGTTTCTGGCTGACTAGTAGACTGGCCTACAGTGAACGTATGCAGAGTAAAAGTGGGATATGTCTGTTCTTTATCAAAAACATCCTTCAATGGTATTGATGGAATTTATAACTTAAAGAAAAGCAGTTCCATATCATTTTTGTTTATCATTTGCAGTTTAAAGGGCATATTTCATTTCTAATAATGCCTCTATTCTGGTGGTGGAAAAATGATAATACTGCCACCGAAACGTATGTCAAAGTTATACGACCTACTGTCCAGGATATTTGAAGTACTACCACGCCTGCGGTCGTCTGTCCTATTTAACGACTGTACGCGAAAAGTGTCCACAGATAATGCGCAAGGAACTTCCATTAAGATCTTTTTCGATAAAGAGTATGCCATCACAGTGCTGCCTGGGATCACATCATAGGACCACAGGAGAGGGCAAAGGAGAGACACTGCACGCCCATTGTTGTACTGTCAGCAAGATGTATTGTTACGTGCATGCACTTTTCAAAAATAAAAAAAACAAAACAAAACACACACACACACACACAAAACAGAAAGACTGTTAACCAACCGTGTACAGCTGAGTGTCATAATATCAAAACAGAATGAAGATCGAATGCAATTACTCTCATCCTGCCCTACTACGCCCCCCCCCCCCCCCCTCCTTTTTTTTAAACTTTACTCATTTTGACATGACGGTGTAAATTAATGGCGCATTGAAGATGTCGTACATACAGAGATATCGTATACGATAAGCAAAAGATCTTGATCTGTAACTTTGTTGATTTTTTGCCACTTTTTTTGTTGATTTTTTGCCACTGCTGGCAATATGGAGGCTGCTAAAACGACACAGACTTGGGCAGCAACGGGATGGATACACACACACACACACACACGTGCTTTTCATATAAAGATAAATGGATGGGTGGACAGACAGATCTAGATGGACTGATCACGCAATAGATTTATCAACCTTTTGCTCAATTAGCTCCAAACCATACAAACTTTTGATAAAGCAACAACCTCTGATACTTAAACAACCTGTGGTCAGTCCCTGGCAACTTCGCTTTCACAATGCTGCCACCATTCTGGAATCGGATCTCCGTTGAAACAGCAGCCATATAAATAAAGGCCTTGGGAAGAAATAACAAAAAAAAAAAATGAATGGTGATAAAAAGAAAAAAAAATAAACAAACAAAACCCCAAATATATATATATATATATATATATATATATATATATATATATATATATATATATATATATATATAATATATAGCGTATACGATATCTCTGTATGTACGACATCTTCAATGCGCCATTATGCAGATATGAAGGCTTACCACCCCGTTATTTCTACAAATCTGAGACATAAGAGCAAGCTTTGTTTATAATTCAATATTTCTTGCAGTCATTGCAACACCTAGCTGCTCTGTAAGTTGCTGGGAACGGTGCTCGGTACTTATCCTTGGAATTTATTGTTTCATTGTAATTTAGTCCCTTGCGGATTCATTCCAAGATCTGGCCCTCAGCACTTGTGTCTTAAGAGGTTATCGTTTTATATTTTCTACTTCTCGCAAGAAAATGTAGCTTGTTTTGTTCTTTCATGATTTTCTTTTGCTTCTTAGGTGGCACCTTAGTTAGTTTTTTGAAAAACTCAACAAACATACTATGGTATTGCACACCAGCCCTTTTTTGGTATAGCATTCTTCTTAAAACCGAAAAGGCAGAGGAGTCAAATTACCACTTTCCGCGGTCACTGAGGAGAAACAATCAGGTTTCGAAATACCGGTATCTGACCAGGAGTTATATGTTAGTGAGCTTTCTCCCCATTGGAGATGGTCTCCCTCTTTGGAGACTATAAGCTTGCTGAAGGTTCATTTTGAGAAGCATTTATTTGTTCCCCATTCACCCACTCAAGCACATACTGTCAGTTAGGCAGAATCATCTACCACTGCAGATATGAAGG
>JADBJO010006507.1:117500-127500 GCA_016801955.1 Conus betulinus
GAGAGAGAGAGAGAGAGAGAGAGAGAGAGAGAGAGAGAGAGAGAGAGAGAGAGAGAGAGAGAGACGAAAAACACGATGGATGGGGACCACAGAAATCCGTGCAGAAGGTGGAGGAGGATCTCTTGAGGAAATAGACTGTGCGAGGGATACATACATGCATTAAGTGATTTCGAACCTTATGAATCTCTAACTCGCTTTGGTACCTCCGCCAAGATTGTTTGTCTAGATCGAAAAGCTGATTCAAAATTTTATTACTTTTTCTTGTATTTCGAGGGATGAGGCCTTTTTTATTTCTGTCAATGTATACGACGAAATGATTTGTAAAGCACAATGTAAAACATCAGACTTACTAAATGTACCGAGAGCTGCACACGTTCAAGATTTGGTGCAATCCATATCAACATCAGGATCGACCTAGCAACATAACATTTGTAAATGAATGGGAGATAATTTCCAATCATTACCAAAGGCCAGATTGTCAAATCTGGAATTATCATCGTAATGACGTTGAGAATTTAATCTTTTTAAAGACAGTTTTGATGTGTGTAACTTTTCCGGAGATAATACATAAAGAGATATGTGGTGGATTTGAACAGGCTTTCACTGAAGTTACGGGCAGTGTTCGATCTTGATTGAGATCTGCCCCCCCCCCCCCCCCCCCCCCCTCCCTATCAATCCTTCTACATGTCCTTCCAAGTTTTACATCCAACTGACAAACGCAGATGTGACTGGTTTTGACACAAGTATTCCAGATTCACGACAGGTTTGTGCATGTGTCTGAATTGCTGCAACACCTCATTTTCTGAAACAGAAAAAAGGATCCCATATGTTTTAGCTATTGCAACCCATAATAGGAAGGAATCTAATAAGGTGACACACTTATCAACGGACACCACATTAGCATATCATATCTAGTGTCAAGTTCAAAGTTGGATATTGTGAGTGCGAGTTCCATTGACGTCCAACACTACAATCTGCAATGAACAGTGCCCACCATAACATGGTGTCCTTCTAGAGGTGTAGTGTAGTTTCAGAGGTCTTATATCTCCAGTCTCCTGAGATAGTTATCCCCGTCTGTTATACATCATTTTTTTACAATTATATTTGGTGTGTGTGAACAAACAACCTAAACGCAAACCTACCCTCATCAAAACATTGACATAAAATGAGTGACAGCTCCCATATATGGCATTGACTGCAATGCAGTATTTAAAAAACAATAAAGATCTCCGTGAGTCTATGGCATTTACTAGAACCGAAGACACATCAGACTACTCTTTACCACGCTTTTTGAATAGAAATTTACAAACGTTGTGTTGCGCTTGCTGGTGCCCTTCCTTTCGCTCGTGCCCTCCCAATCACAGTCAGAAGCCATAAATGTAGAACTGTAGACAGAACCACCAAGGAGGTTATTTGCGACTGGAATTCATCTGTCTAGTTTGAGTGATAGGCCTCTATCCCACTGCACACAAACATGCAAGTTTGGAAGACATGTGGTTCTCTGGGCAGGACCTCAGATTGAGAAAAAAAAAAACATGTAGGTGGTCTTATCAATTGGAAGAGAGAGAGAGAGAGAGAGAGAGAGAGAGAGAGAGAGAGAGAGAGAGAGAGAGAGAGAGAGAGAGAGAGAGAGAGAGAGAGAGTTGGTGATATACAGAGACGAGGTTGTCAAAGACAGTTGCAGCAAGGACTCCAATCTGACCTCTAGGAACATGCCACTCTCATTTTGTTTTCTATCCTCTAACACCAAATCCTATAGAGAAAAGCGAACAAAGATGAATTCCGTGTGTCTGACTGTTCGCAATACACACTTACTTAAACACAGAACACGCATACCTGTATACCGATTGAAATCATGTGCAGATAATAAATCTCTATTTGCAGTATACAGAAAGCAATTACAGACACACAAATGGTTGTGCTACGTGGTTAACAGTTTGTAACTCATAACTTTCTTTTTTTTTTTTTTTTCGATTTTGACAGTCTTGAAGAGTCCCATTTATGTTTGCTCCTACATAATAGCCCCAGTCCTTCCTGTGTGACTCTACTAAGTCTTATGCTTTATAAACCATGACATGTGTTGATATTCACGTGAAATCCGTACAGTCATCATTGCAGACATCATGAAAGCACATACTGTTGACCAGAGGATCTTCGTCCGGAGGTAAGCTCACCATTGATATGTTTAGAAGTTGTTTCACCACTGAATTGTTGACTCTTTTTTTTTTTTTTAGCATGGTGGACAACTCTGTAACTGCTTGCTTGGCTGTCTGACCGAAAGTTTGAGTCTGATGAGAACTGGCCTACTTCCATAATGGAGTGCACAATTATGAAAAAACCAAAATACCATGCATTTTGTTTTAACGTGCAATGTAACCCCGTGCCATGTGCTTCCTTTTTGTTGATTTATCACCAGCATCAGCTAAAAACAAAAAAAACAAAAAGACATACCCATGATGCTACCGATATTGAGGTCAGAAATTCACTACACACTTTCCGACGAGATTTCTAAATAACTGAATTATACAGTCGTGTGTAATTTAATAATTGGACGTGGGAAGTAGGACTAGGACGTGTCAGTAATGTTCCCGTATAATCCATTAAGGAATGCCTTTGATCAAAGAAAGTGCCAAGATAATGGCGCATGGTCACATCAAACGACGACAGACAAGATCAAAGCAGAGTGGCAACTCGCCGACTTCGTGCCATCGGCGAAGTTTTGGATTACATACAAGAACCTTGAGAAGGATGGAAACTAAAAGACTATGCGATTATGGTGTATGGGAAAAGGGCAGTGGTGGCTGGTGGTGGTGATGGTGAGGGGAGGCATATCAAAACAGAAAGATAACAGTGTGTAGTCATCTTTGTACTTACTGTTTTTTTCTCTTCACTTATTCGCTCACCAAGTGCAACTGATGGTGCAACGAAAATTCGATCAAGAGAGGGCTAGTCAAGGAGGAATATAAACATGGTATCTTTGAACGAATATCAGATGATGGAGAGTGGTAGTGACTTTCTTGCATTTCGCAACTACTGCTGCTGCCAGGGCTGTTATTGGTGCTGAAATACACACACACACACACACACACACACACACACACACACCACACACACACACACACACACACACACACACATACACACACACACACACACACACACACACACACACACACACACACACACACACACACACACAAACACACACACACACCACACGCGCGCGCGCGCCGCACGCACGCAAGCACGCACGCGCGCACGCACGCACGCACACACACACACACACGAAAAGGAATGGGAAGCTAAATAGATAGATAGATAGACAGATAGATGGATAGATAGAAAGATAGATGAATTGATATATTGATAGATTAAGGTATGCATGGATAGATAGATGGATGCATGAATGGATGGATAGATAGATAGACGGATATATAAACAAACAAATAGACAGACAAATAAATACATAGATAGAAAGATAGATACATTAATATAGAGATCGATTATGTATGCATGGATAGATAGATAGATGGATGGATAAATAGATAGATAGATAGATAGATAGATAGATAGATAGATAGATAGATAGATAGATAGATAGATAGATAGATACAGATAGATAGATAGATAGATAGATAGATAGATAGATAGATAGATATAGATAGATAGATAAGTAGACAGAGAGATAGATGAATAGGTAGGTAGCGAGCGAGATAGAGAGAGATAGGAAAGATAGATAGATAGATAGATAGATAGATAGATAGATAGAAGATAGATAGATAGATAGATAGATAGATAGACAGACAGATAGATAGACAGACAGATAGATAGATAGATAGATAGATAGATAGATAGACAGATGAATGCTGAGATGGTTCGATTCTTGGATGCCATTCAGAGACAGACAGACAGACAGACAAACAGACAGACAGAAGCCTTTAGATGGATGGAACATGCATTAGCTTCTAGCGTTCGTCCCTTCTCTCATCAGTCAGCCTCTGATCAATTAACCAACTCCTGGTCAGTCTCACGCTAATTCCGTTCCAACATTCTGGAAACGAATCTCCATCCAAATAGCAGCAGAAGAAATTTATGGACGGAAATGTAGGCCACGGTGAGGGGGGGGGGGGGGGGGGGGGGGGGGGGGGGGGGGGGGGGGGGGGGGGGGGGGGGGGGGGGGGGCCTGGGGGGGAGCTGGGGGGGGAGATGGAGGCAAGAATGAATTAGAATGAAAGAGGTTAAAAAGAGGAAGAGAAGGAGACAAAGGAAGTGAGATGTGGGAAAGAAGATGGGAAGGACGCACTGGGAGAGGTGTTCGAGGAAATCATAAAAAGTTTCCTCAAACTTTGATAGTATCAGGTTGGCTCCTGCTGACGTAACATTCACCGCTCTGCGATTTCACAGTTTCATCAGAGGTGTGAGTGGTAAGAGGATAAGGAGAACCCTGCAGTGGACAAGGAGAAAAACAAACAAACAAACAAACAGAACAAAGTGAAGAGAAGAGACAAAAGTTACCAAGGCAGCAGTGGATGGTAAGCTTTGGAAGAGGAAAGACTGGACAGGAGTAAAGGTAAGTGAGTATAATGAGCATAGAATGATGATGAAAAAGAAAACAGTATACGAAGGTTTTTACAATAACAAAAGAGCAGTACAGTTAGGAAGTGAAAGAATATTGCCACAATGACGACGTAGACAACTGGAGACCTGAATGAAACAGTTAAAGAAGAAGAAAAGAAAGAGAAGCAGGAGAAGGAGGAGGAGGAGGAGGGAGGAGGAGAGGAAGAGGAGAAGGAGGAGGAGGAGGAGGGAGGAGGAGGAGGAGGAGGAGGAGAAGGAGGAGGGCCCTTGTTTTTAATATAACAGCTTACAGTCAACAAAGACCGTCTTTTCTAATGATCCAACTTACTGGTTTTTTTTTTTTTTTTTTTAACCACCATGCTTTTCTTCCCTACTGAATGTCTTTCATGGCACATTTTGTTTTGTTCAAAGTAATCGTGAAAAAGCACAGTCACATACATCGTACTGGGGAGAGGGGTACAAAAACTAGCAATCATCTCTGTATCGCATCGTCTTCTCTCCCCATCCATGCCATGCTTTTACTTGGCATGACTAGAGAAAGTGAGGCTGGAATTGAGATTCGATGAAGTCAGGGTCTGTTTGACTGATGCAAGGCAGGATGGGGTCTTTTGGGAAATCTGAAGATGCCTACGTGGGTGCAATAGTCTCAAGAGATGAAGGAAAATGGGAAAAAAGTAGTTGTGTTCAACCATCCTTTCCCTGCCTGCAGCTGTTTGCCACTAGTGCTAGTGGAGGGTAGAAGGTCAGAGGAGCAGAACAAGGATGAGCTGGAAAGCCTGTCCCGTTGCCTTGCATTGATGGATGGAGCTATGGACTGAACAAATGTCAACCTCTGGTCGTGTACTGATCACCCAACTTCTGATCGAATTAACATTGATCAGTGCTCAATGTGTGGCCAGTTCTAAACATCAGATCAGTACCAGCATACGAGACCATGACCATCCCCGTTTATATTCCATACACGAAACATAAAAAAATGCCATTTTCGGTATGTCCATCCTGACGTTGCGTCATTGTGGTGGTGTAGTGCAGATTAGATTAGATAGGTATTCCTGCCTACCACGTCATCTTTGATGTGTGTGGATGGAAACCTTAACATAACTGAGCTAATAATGACATTAACAGAATAAAGAGTTACAGGGCACGAATGTCTTACTGATTGCAACAAAGTATTTACAGCGCAGTAAATATTCCCCTCAGCCTACACACAGTGTTTACATAAACCGAACATGCATTCGATTACTGTACCACATGTACCAAGAGAGACCATCTTCACACTAAGTAACAGTACCTGTCATAACTGGTGAAAGAAGGTGGCTTTTTTTTTCCCCAAAGTCAAAGCAGTTACCTTTCTGTTTACAAATGCTGCGTTCTGATCACTGTCGCCCTTCCTACCACTCGCCTGCTTCCAATCTCTGTCAGCAGCCATGAAAATAGAACTGTAGACAGAATGTCCAGGGAGATTACTTGCTGCCAGAATTAAACCTGTCTAGTTTGAGTGATAACCTCATTCCCGCTGCACACAAGCACACAAGTTTGGAAGAAATGTAGTTCACTGCGTTAGATCTTAGGCTGAGCAAGACAGTATTATCGACGAGAGAGAAAGTGTGTGTGTGTGTGTGGGTGGTGGGGTTGAAAAAGAGAAAGGGAGGGGGAGAGAGAGAGAGGGGGGGGGTGTGGAAAGAAAGAGACAGACACAGACAGAAAGACAGAAAGAGATAGAAAAAGACAGAGAGAGACGGAAAGACAGCCAGCGTGACAGACAGAGGGGTGTGGAGGATGGGAGGGGAGGGAGCGAGAGAGAAGAGGAGGAGGAGGAGGAGGAGGAGGAGGAGCAGAAGAAGAAGAAGACGAAGAAGAAGAAGAAGAAGAAGAGAAGAAGAAGATGATGATGATGATGATGATGATGATGATGATGATGATGATTATGATGATGAAGAAGAAGAGGGAGGAAGAGGAGGAGGAGGACGAGGACGAGGGGGAAGTAGGGGAGAGAGAGAGAGAGAGAGAGAGAGAGAGAGGAGAGAGAGAGAGAGAGAGAGCGAGAGAGAGAGAGAGAGAGATAGATCGGAGGAGAGAGAGAGAGAGAGACGCGCCAGATACGATTTATTGACAATTTCCTACATAATAATAGCCTTTATGTCAATGGGGTTGTACATCAGTATTTGCAGCAAAAAAAATGTAGTGTAAGAAACAAGAGAGAGAGAGAGAGAGAGAGAGAGAGAGAGAGAGAGAGAGAGAGAGAGAGAGAGAGAGAGGAGTAAAAGGCAGCAGCAGCTCTCTCTCTCTCTCTCTCTCTCTCTCTCTCTCCTCTCTCTCTCTCTCTCTCTCTCCTCTCTCTCCCTCCTCTCTCTCTCCCTCCCCCTACTCCTCCTTGCCCTCTATGTTGCCCTCTAACAAAAAACAAACAACAACAACAAAACAAAAAACAAAAACACCGCCCTCTGTGTTTGCTCAACTGCACAACCGTATCTTACACGGTTAAATCACGTACATCTGACTGGTTGCAACATACCATTCACTGAAAGGGAACAGACACGTGCGTACCTATATGAACCATTGCAATCATACACAAACACCAAAGTCAGTTATCTCTGACAGAATGCAAGCACACAATCAAAGAAACAGAACAGTTTGTACCTGAATGGCAGTCTGTACTGTTTGTAACTTCCAAAATGTTTCTTTCTTTTTATCAAACACCATTTAAAGTCACATTTACATTTCTTGTTATATCATTTCGCCAGTTGTTTCTGTCAGTTTTTTTTCTGAACCTTATGTTTTTTATGTTTTTCAAAAAAAGGCAAAAAAAAAAAAAACCGTTTGGCACCATGCCATATGTTACATTCAAGTGCAAATCCTTCAGTTCATCTTGGCATACATTATCAAAGCAGGTATGCTGTCTAGTGCCAAAAACGAGCTACTCATGTTATCCATGTTTAGGAGTTTGTTCTAGCATTTATTTATAAACCTAAACTTCTGCGCATTTTGGAGAAATATATTTTTCATTTCCTGATAAACTGTTTGGCTGATTTTCTGGTCAGGTTTAGCTTATCAGTTGATTGACCAAACGTGAACATATGTAGTGTGTGAGCAAGGTGGAGTTAGTTTTTTTTTTTTTTTCTTTTCAATTCTCAAAATACTGCTTTGCAGCAATTGTGGAACCCTTTAACTTAAACATAAATCCGATCGCAAAACGTTTTCTGTTTAATTTACAGTATAACAGGAGTCCATTGCTTCTTTTCCGGTAATTCGTCATCATCACTGGTTAAAAGATATGATGATAACAAATAAAAGTAAAAAATGTGTTACGACATGCTTTCCATTAGGATTATGACATTCTGCCACTATTGCCAGCCGCGTCACAGTTTTATACATATGGAGGCGGAAAATAGGCCAAGAGACGGTCGATAGTGCGCAAGGATTTTTCCATTTGGCAGCATTTCCAAGATCTCTTTGATCAAAGAAGTGCCATGATAGTAATGCATGGATCACATCAGAGGACCACCAGAGAGATGAAAGGAGGACAGACACTAAGCCCACTGTGCGCCATCAACAAGATGGATGATCACACATACAAGACTCGCAGGGAAGCAGAGATGGAAGCAGAAAAGCTCTTCGCTCTGCATGAAGAGACCTGGGTGGTGATACCAGAGGAAAATGGAGATCGGCACGCAGATACTGGTTTTCCCTATTTGTTTGTTATACTAAAGTGAATTGACGGTCCAAAAGGGATTTCTTCAAGACTGTGTGCAGTTTGTAAAGCAGCATCGAACGATGTTAAACT
Organism: Conus betulinus; assembly: GCA_016801955.1. NCBI lineage: Eukaryota > Metazoa > Mollusca > Gastropoda > Neogastropoda > Conidae > Conus > Conus betulinus. Next base: position 125,863 of record JADBJO010006507.1, read on the forward strand.
GGAACTGGTCATGTCTGTTAATAGAGAGTAGTACAACCTTCTTTTGTTTTGTAGCTACAGATGATAGTGGGGCTGAGGTTGCGGATACTGAAAGTGAGCAAGGAGGGGAGGATCAATGGACACATACTAGACTATATAGATATATATATATATATATATATATAATATATATATATATATATATATATATATATATATATATATATATATATATATATATGGCGTTGGGTGGGTTGGGTGGACGGGGGTCCACGGCGGTGGGTTGGGGAGGGAGTATGGAAGAAAAAAGAGAACAATTCGCGGATGATGTGAGAACATCTGTGAACTGTTTTCAGTAGTTGATGACTGGATGCCTGGCTTCATTATTGTCACAAAGTCCCCCTGAGGAAGACCTGAGGTCGAAATATTGGGAAAAAAATTTTATGAGTCTGTTGTTTTTATCTTCATTTTATGTTGCGTTTATATATATATATATATATATAGATAATATATATATATATATATAATATATATATATATATATATATACACCAGAGAGAGAGAGAGAGAGACAGACAGACAGAGAAAGAGAGAGAGAAGGAGAGATGGAGAGAAGAGAGAGAGAGAGAGAGAGAGAGAGAGAGAGAGAGAATTTAGAGTGACTGTGCGTGCACTAGCCTCTTGTACTCATCAACACATGACCAGTTTCCTTCTAATCGATCATGGATTAAGTATTTAACAGCCTTTGATTCGATCGCATAAGCAGCCTGTTTTCTCTGGCAAGAATAGACTCACAAATACCACCCCACCCCCCCCCCACCCCCACCCCCCCACCCCCCTACCCCATTCCAGAAGCGGATGTCCATCGAAACAGCAGCCAAGGAAATCTATGCCTCGAGGAGAAAAACAAAGACAAAGTAATGGCAACATAAAAAATAAAACGTTAGAGACAAAGAAAGAGAGAGAGGAAGCGCGTCTTGGTGACAATGGTGGTGGTAGAGTGTGGGGAGAGATAAGACAAGATGGAGGGGTCGGGCAGAGAGAAACAGTGTTCTCAAGGACGTGACTGGAACGGATTGTGTTATCGTAGCTGCAGCTGGCACAACGTTCACTGCTCTCCGCATTTTTTACCGCTTCTTCACGAAAGAAAATAGTAAAAGAGGTACGGAGAAAGAGAAAAAAAAAACAGAGAATGGGGAGAAGGAGGAAGTGAAGGGAAATAAAAGTTAGAATATACTGAAGGAGAGGAAAGAGAGGTAGAGAGAGCGTAAAGAGAGAGAGCGAGAGAAGATCAGATGAGAAGAGACGAGCGTAGGCAGACGGAGAGATTGAGAGGAATTGAGGCGAGAGAGAGAGAGCGATAGAGCGAGATAGGAGGAGGAGCAGAGAGAGGACAGACAGCCGGATCGACAGACAAACAGACACATCACCGACCAGACACCAACAGACACAGGACCGACTCGGATAGCATGACTGGAGCAGACAAAAGACACGGGACAGATCGGCAGATTGGACGGACGGAACAGAAGATGAGAGAGAGAGAGAGAGAGAGATAGAGACGGGCGAGAGAGAGAGAGGGGGTGGGGGTGGTGGGAGGAAGAAAGGGGTGGGAGGAAATACATCCAAACAGACAGGCAGACAGACATGCAGACAGACAGA
>JADBJO010006508.1:5000-7500 GCA_016801955.1 Conus betulinus
TGTTCATGAAAAGGACTATTTCAAAGATTGGTGAAAAAAGACAGTTCAAACCATTAATAACCCCTTAAAAGTCTCTCCCATTCTCAATCTTGACTTTCTTTCTCTGCCTCCCCATATCTTTCTGTCTCTGTCTCTCTGTCCCCCGCTCTCAGTCTCTGTCTGTCTGTCCGTCTGTCTGTCTGTCTCTCTAAACTCTCTCTCTCTCTCTCTCACTCGCCACGCGCGCGCACACGTACTCAGAGAGATAGAGAAGGAGACAGACAGAAGACAGACAGAAAGACAGACAGAAATTGCCACACCCCTTTCTTTCACTTCGGACTTTCTGAGTAGAGATCTCTCTCTCTCTCTCTCCTCTCTCCGCATCTCTCTCTCTCTCTCTCTCTCTCCTCTCTCTCTCTCTTCTCCTCCTCTCTCTCTCTCTCTCTGTCTCTGTTACACACACACACATACACACACACAACACACACACCCGCGCGCGCGCGCGCGCCTCGCGCACACACACTCACACACACACACACACACACACACACACACACACACACCCACACACACACACCACACACACACACCACACAATCACAGAGATGAACAGGTATTCACCTCTTTCTATTCTTCTCTTGCATACATCTACATTTTCCTTCTACAAGAAACGACGTATCCTTCAAGCCCTAGAATAGCTTTATGTGAGTAGAAAAATAGGAACCTAAAAACACACAAAGACCATTTGTCCAAAAAGATAAATCTCGTTTTCTTAAAAAAAAAAAAAAAAAATCAGGAAGAAGAGCACGCTCTAGAGCTGAAATTAGAAGAGTGTATCTTGTGGGGGTTGGAGGGGGTGGGGGAGGAGGGGGGAGGGAATGGGTATATGGGTGTGTCCGTGCGTTTGTGTGTGTGTGTGCAGGTGCGCATGCGCGTCCATGTGTGTGCATGTCTTGAGTGCACGCGTGCCAATAAATGGAGCGTGTGCATGCGCCTGTTTATCATTGTCCGTGCTTACTTGCATATGCTCGCGAACTAATAATACATACACATGCAAGTATGAAGAAGAGATACGTTTAAGATTCAGTTCTGTCAACAAGAGCAAGACAAGAAGAACAACAAGAACAAGAACAAGTACAAGACAGGAACAAGAACAACAACAAGCAGAAGAATTTAATCTAGCACACCATTATTGTTTTCGCCAGTCTGTCAAGATGCAAAACGAAAGAATCCTATCACAAACGCAAAAACAGTCATAGTCAATGCAAAAAAAAAAAAAAAAAACAAAACAAACAAAAAACAACAACCCGAAAACAGAAAAAGTCTCTCTCAAAAGAGTGTCGTCGGGAGAGGTCTTCACATCCCTCCAAGACATTGACAACCCCAGTGATAGGTGTCTATTTTCAGGACAAAAGGTTGTCTCGGGTCTCACACGCGCCATGTCGATTTCTACTCAACACCAGTACAGCGTCTCCAGCCAATGGGCACTTGAGGGACAGGTGGTTCCCTCTCAGAGTTTCCTTGTCAGTTTTTCCCCTATCCAAGTCAGCTGAACATTACTAGGTACACCGCTGGTTCTCTGGGGATTACTTGTCTGCGAGGTGGTCAATTCCGACTGACCGAGAAGAAACAGTGGTTTCTCTTCTTGTTTCCTGTTCTTCTTCTTGTTCTTGTTCTTTTTCTTCTTTATTCTTCTTTTCTTTTTGTTGTTGTTTTCTTCTTCTTTCTTTCTTCTTCTTTTCTTTTTTTCTTTTTTTTTCTTTCCTTCTAACTTTTCTTTCTCTTTTTCCCATCCTTTCTTTCTTTCATCTTTTTATTTTCCGCTTTTTTTTCTTTTTTCTTCCGCTTCATCTTCTTTTTCTTTCGTCTTTCGTGTTTTTCCTGCTTCCCTCTTTTACTTTTCTTTTCTTCTTTTTCGTCCTCGTCCTTTTTTTCTGCTTCTTATTCCAGTTCCCATCACTTCTCCTCCCCCCCTTCTCCTCCTCCACCTCCACCTCCACCTTCTTCTTCTTCTTCTTCTTCTTCTTTTTTCATCCTCATTATCATCATCACTCTTCTTCTTCTTCTTGAGAACAAAGTGTACAAGATTAGTTTTCAAAGCTGCACACTTTTTTACATCGGATTTAGGGTATACCACAGATAAAACAATTTACTATTTACCCAAAGGCTTATTCACACACACACACACTCACACACACACACACACACACACACGGCAACACACAAATTAGTCATTGTTTTTGTTTCCATCCATTCACGGCTATGGTGTTGTTTACTCGAAAACCGAAAAAAGCTCTCTCCTGCCTCTCTCTCCCTTCTCTCTCTTTGGTCTCGCTATTCCTGTGCCGATTCTCGCTCTCTCTCTGTCCCTCCACACTCCTCGCTCTCTCTCTCCTCTCTCTCGACCCTCTTCACTCTCTCCTCTCCTCTCGATCCTCCGATTCTCCCTCTCTCTCTCTCTCGCCTCTCTCTCTCCTCCTCTCTTATCATCGCCCTCCTCTCGTCTCCTCTCTCTCCCTCC
>JADBJO010006508.1:22500-30000 GCA_016801955.1 Conus betulinus
CTTTAAGCCATTGTATTGTCCGATAATGTATAACAGAATAATATGGCGCGGTGAACACGATGGGAACAAAGGTTTGAAACTGAATGGAAGATGATGCAATTATGTATGTGCATTGGAGTTGAATGGAATGGAGTGTAGATTAGTCCGATGTGGTGAAGCGTCACTAATATTAGTTCACCTTCATCTGTATACATCTCTGCATCTTTTTTTTTTCTACCGTGTACATTCTTTTCATTTAACCTTTAAACTCCAAGCACCTGTCACCCGGATCTGCTGCAAGGTAAACTTTGGACGCGACTTCCAAAACGCCTGATAACTCTCTCCTTCATATTATCGCACACTTTCATGCTGTGCAGGACACCAGTTTTTGTGTGTGTGTGTCTGACTACTAACTGAAATTCAGGCAAGTAGAACTGCGCCATTTCGTTTCAAGATGTGTTCAGAAAGTTTGTGAAGTGCGAAAAATAGCTTTTGTTCTCCCTCAATATCCCACAACGCTACTTTTTGTTTGACAATTCAGTGCGCGAGATATATTATACGGGTACATTTCAATGGTTTTTGCATTCTTTCTTACGTTTTAGTTTCATTGAGCTCATCACCAGACTAAAGGAAGCAAGTGACTCAACAATAAACTAGCTCTTTCTTTCTTTTCTTTTTTTTTTCGTCTCTTTTCTTCTTTCTTCTCTTTTTTTTTTTTCTTCAAGATTTCATTTGCCTGTTTTCTTTTTCAGACGGTTTGCTAATGTGGGATTTGTGGCAAATGTGTTTCCGCTATTTTCATTTGTTGATAGTAAGTTGCTGTGCAACCATCTGGTCATGGGACATTGCTGCTTTAACTCTTGATGCTGCTGTTTCACCTCTGTTTTGTTCTCGTCCATCTCCTGTGTCTTCTTTTGCGATCTTCATTGAGATGGTAATGCTTCATAGCTAGTTCATCATCAACAACGTCGAGATTATCTGTTCGGTTTTTTTCTTTTTTTTTTTTCATTCTAACTTATGTTCAATCATACAAGTAACCATTGAAGAAAATTCTTGTTTGGAATTGATGTTGCCATAAACAATTGTAATGTTGTATTAATTTTTAAAACCTGTCATTTGTTTTCCTCAATTCATCAGTGAACTACAGAACATTTACAAGGCTTAACTCACCAAGAAAAACTGTCTTAAAATAAGTAAAATAATTCCTTTCTCAGTACTTCTGCAGAAAACCAAAAGCCGTCGCTCAGTCAGTTGAACTGTCCATCGATTAACTTTTGTTCCTCAATAATTCTGCAGAAAGTCAAAAGTCGTCGCCGAATTAATTGAACCGTCGATCGATCAAGTATTTTCTCTCAATACTTCTGCAGAAAATGAAAAATCGCCCCTCAATCAATTTGAACTGTCGATCGATCAACTACTTTTTCTCAATATTGCTGCAAAAAAAATTAAAGTAGTCGCTCAATTACTTGAACTATCAATAGGTCAACTTTTTTCTCAATACTTCTACAAAAAAAAAAAAACCCAAAGAGCCGTCGCTCAATCAATGGAACCATCGATCGATCAACTATATTTCCTCAAGACCCTCTGCAGGAAATCGAAAGTCGTCGCTCAATCAGTTTGAACCGTTATGTACTTCTGCAGAAAATAAAAACAATCGTCAATCTATCAGTTTGAACCGTCGATCGATTGGTCAACTATTTTTCACAGGGCACACGGGACCCAGGCACATGACTTTACCGAAGACCACGAGGGACCCAGAAACGACGCACCCAGAGAAGCAGAATGTGTGCCAGAGATGGTGCCAGAGCAGACTATATGTCTTGCAGCCGTCCTTCTGGGTGTGGCCGTGGGCGTGGCTGTAACGGTTGCAGTGGTGCTGCTCAGTGAGTCTGTCAGAACTCGCTACCCTCCGGACCAGTACTGGTGGCAGAAGACGACGATCGTGTACCAGGTGTACCCCATGTCGTTCCAGGATACCAACGATGACGGGGTGGGAGACCTGAAAGGTGGGTGCAGATACGGGGTAGAAGAGGGTTAAGAACGTGAGTTTGGGTTGGGGTACGGGTGGGGTTGTGAGGGGAAAAGAGATGGAGTGTGGGGGGGGGGGGGGGCGGGTACCTGTGTGAGTGTGTGTGTGTGTGTGTGTGTGTGTGTGTGTGTGTGTGTGTGCATAGGCGTGTTTGTATGTTCTCTCTCTCTCTCTCTCTCTCTCTCTCTCTCTCTCTCTCTCTTCAAGTAAGATCATTTCATCTGCGTGAACATGGAAACACTATGTACCAATCTACTTTACTCCTCACATTCACCAAAAACGCGTCATGTTAGGTCTTGTAATTTGTTTGTCATTTTTGTCTGGGGGAATCCTTATAATTTCTCTTTAAAAATTTGAAACCTTAAAGTCAAAGTTTTCTAGCCTACCGGCTGTAGGGACATTTCAGTTGTCAACGCTTCAACATGTCCAAGACATGGCTAATTGAATTGAGTGCCCATCGCTCTCTTTTTACTAATTTTAACCTGCTTTAAAATGAATCAGGTCACCTGTTTACTGCTGGGTGGGAGAGAGAGTGTTTTCAGAACCAAACCAAAAAAAAAAAAAAAAAATCAGACCTAACATGAGTGGTTCAAACTCATGGCTGTCATCTCCACAGATAATCACTGGAACAATTTGACTGCAGTCCTCTCATTTGTCCATAAAACATGCCTCCATTCTTGCGATGGAGTCTTATTGTTAGCTAGGCTTTATACAACATTAATTGAATTGAATTCTACAGTGATTCCACCATGGTTCCACCATTGCAACTACCTCAACGTGCAGGTGGGTATTAAGTACCGTCCCCATCTAAACTCTCTTGTGTCTATATACGTTACCTACAGGGACATTCACTTCGCATACCTTTAAGCTGAAGAAGATTGATTAGCCCTTATTCACACCTGTCTGCCCGCAGCGACTACTTAGAGGTTACACTGTCGTGTGAAGTGGCTGACCTCATTGCTTCCACCACTACAAACACTTATTTACCCCCACTCTTCACCCCCACCCCACCCCTTTCCATCCACTTTGTCTTCGTTTGCCACTTTCAACTGTTAGCGCAGTACTTACGAACCGTTCCTTTGTTCCCCTGTCATGAGTGTAACCAAACATCGCCAGTCTTCTTCTCTGAACCCAGACGCAATATGGTCTGCTGGTCAAATCAATTTGTTTGTTTTTTACTTACTGGTATTTACACTCCTAACCAGTTTGTGCTTGACACAGTTCAGCCTATTTTAACCCCGTTTCTTAGACAAGAATTTCATATAGTTTACCTTACTAAACATAAGGGCGATATGTTTCAGTTCATTTCAAATCTCTCTATAGATACAGGGACCACCACAAGATCAGACTGTTTCACCTAGCCGTGTTCGAATACGACATTTTTCAGTCTATGTACCTCTCTTTCTCTGCAAAGATTTCAATCTGGTGAGACTAGCTGGTCATCTGTCCATAAAGGCAGTGTGTTTGATCTCCCTTCACTGTGTATATGCATTACATTCAGTACAGGCCATGTCATCTGCGTGAACGTGGAGATGACTCTATTCAGCAGGTCGTATGTCTCTTTCTCTGAAGGGATTTCATTTATGTTAGATGATATCACCTTATGGGACATGAAGAGGGTGGAGAAGGAAGGCAATGCTTGTGTTTATACATGAGACTTCAGTTTAAAATGTTTTCTGAAGGTCTTGGAGATGCTGCAGTCTGTGCAAATGTTGATTCCAAGAGAAAATACTATCTACTGTGGCTGTCTCAAACGGGGGATAAAACTGAGAATCCTTGGACCAAGAGAACAAAGCTTTGGCCACTGGGCCCCAACAGCCTGTATCTCCAGTTAGAAATATACCCTTGCAGTTATAAAAAACATCTGTCATCACAATATTCACCCCAAACACAACAACAGTCATGGAAGCATTTATTTTTGTGTATGTGGTTTTTTTTATCATATATTTTTTTCTGGTATTCTTAGTGAAAAAAAACTCTGTACATGATTTAAAAAAATTAAAAGTTAAAGTGTCCATAACCTAATGGTTACAGGGGCAGTTAAGCTGTCAGAAGATCACCATGTGTCAGGCATGGCATAACTGAATGCGGTGCCTATCCTTCTCCTTTCACCACCTTTAACTTTCTCTGAGCTGAATTACTTCACCTATTTATTGATGGGTGGACAGAGAGGGTTTCCAGAACAACAACAACAAAGTTCTGACCCCACATGTGGTTCAAACCCACAGCCGTCAGCTCCACAGACAAACTCTAACCAGTAGACTACAGGCCCCTTATTAATCCATGGGTTGACCATAAAACATGCTTCCATTCTTGAGATGAAGTTTGGTAGTTGGCCTGGCTTATGCAGAAGGCACTGAATTGAATTCTACAGGGATTTTCAATACGGTTTGACGATCGCAACTGTCTCAACTTTCAATACGGTTTGACGATCGCAACTGTCTCAACGTGAAGGTGTTAAGGACCATCCTTTCTGAGCTCTGTTCTTTCTGTATGCTTTATCTATAGGTAGGTTCACTTTGCTTATCTTAAATTGATGGAGAGACTGACGAGCCCTTTTTACGCCTGTCTTTGTGCAGTGATTACTCAAGAGGTTAGACTGTCATGTGAAGTGGCGACCTAATTTCTTCCACTGCTACCACCACCACTTCCTACTTAGTTCACTCCTCCCCCCCCTCTCCCCCCCCTTCCCCGTTCACCTCCTCTCCGTTTATTCGTCACTTCCAATTGCTCGTGCAGTACTTATGAACAGTTTCTTTGTTCCCCTGTCATGCGTGTAACCAAACATCGTCAGTCTTCTGATCTCAATGCAAAAGAGATGAAGTCTGCTGGTCATTCCATCAGTTTTGTTTTTAATTTACAGGTATTTATATTTCTAACAAGTCTCCACTTGACACAGTTGGCCCATTTTAACCTTGTTTCTTATACATTATTAATTTCCTTACCTTCCTGAATATAAGAGTGACGAGCTTCAGTTTATTTCACTTTCTCTCTGTAAACACAGGGAACACCTCAAGATCAGACTGGTTCACCTACCCATGTTCGAACATGACATTTTTCACTATCCCCTTTTCTTCTGCTGGGATTTCACTCTGATTGTAAGAGCTGGTCTATCTGTCCATAAAGGCAGTGTCGTTGATCTCCTTTGGCTGTGTATAGGCATTACATCCAGAACAGGCAATTTCATGTGCGTGAACTTGGAGATGAGTTTCACATTTCTTTATCTGAAGAGATTTCGTTTATGTTAGCTTGTGGAACACGGTGAGGGATAAGAAGGAAGACAATGCATGTGTTCATAGATAGGACTTCGGTTTAAAATGTTATGTGAAGGTCTTAGAGATGCTGGAGTCTGTGTAAATGTTGATTCCAAAGAGAAAATATCTCCGACAGTGGCTGTCTTAACAAGAGGATAGAACTGAGAATTATTGGACCAGGAGAAAAATGTTTAACCCACTGGGCCCCAACAGCCTATAGCTCCAATTGTCATCACAATGAACGCCCAAACCAGCACAACAGTTATGGAAGGATTTAATTTTGTATGTGGTTTTTATCATGATTTTTTTTTTTTATGCTTGTGTTTCTTTTGATGTACATGTTTAAAAGGATTCAAAGTTAAAGTTTCTATAGCCTAATAGGTTTAGGGGAAGCTTAGCTGTCACAGCTTCACTATGCCTCAGGCACGGCATAATTGAATGCAGTGCCCATCCCTAACCTTCCAACACCTTCAAACCTTCTCTGAACCGAATGAGGTTGCCTATTTACTGATAGGTGGACAGAGACGGTTTTCAAGCTGAAGAAATCCGACCCCACAAATGGTTTGAACTCACACCTGTCAGCTCCGCAAACACACACTCTAACCACTTGACCATAGACCCTTCATTTGTACATAGGTTTGTCCATAAACATGCTTCCATCCATAAAATGGAGTCCGATAGTCGGCTGGGCTTTATACAGCATAAAGTGAATTGAATTCTACAGGGATTTCACCACGATTCGACTATTGCAACTACCTCAATGTGAAGGTGTGAAGGATCGGCTTCGTCTAAACTCTGTTGTTGTGTTATCTACAGTAGACTCACTTCGCTTATCTTAAACTGAAGGAGATTGACGAACGCTTTTTACGCCTGTCTTTCTGCAGGGATTACGAAGAGGTTACACTGTCGTGTGAAGTGGTTGGCCTCATTTTTTTTTTCACCACCACCACTATCTGCTTATCCCACTCTTCTTCCCTCTTCCCTTTCCCTCCATCCTCTCCATTTGTCACTTCCAATTGCCCGCGCAGTACTTACGGACAGTTCGTTTGTTCCCCTGTCACGAGTGTAACGAAACATCGTGCATCATCTGAACACAAAGACGATACGGTGCAGATCATTCCATCCTTTTTGATGACAGGTATATACATTCCTAACCAGTTTCCACTTGACACGGTTCAGCCCATTTTTATCTGATCCACATACGAGAAGCTCACGTATGTAAGACCACTTTACCCTTTTGAACGTACGGGCGACAAGCTTCAGGTCATTTTTCTTCTCTCTGAAAATACAGGGATCACCTCAAGAGTCAGACCATCGGACCTACCTTTGTTCGGATACGATACTTGTCAGTCCATACACACACCTCTCGTTTGTCCTGCCGGAATTTCAGTCTATTCAGACGAGCTCGCTTACCTATACGTACACGAGGAGAGCACGGTTGATTTCATTTCGCTACATGCATTACATCCAGAACGCGGGATTTCACCTGCCTGGACGTGGAGATGACTGTTTAGTTCATGTTGCCTCTGTTTTTCTTTGCAGGGATTTCATCTATGTACCTGATTTCACCTTTGGAAGACGAAGGTAGCATAGCTCACCTCATTGGATCTCTCTTCTTCTCAAATATTAAACCAATGTACGCTATTTTTTGTGCGCTATTCAGAGAACACTTTGGAAAGGAACAAACGAAGGGCTGTTGTCTTTTCTCAAACTGCTGTTATCATTTTTTTTTCCAGGTGCATATATATTTGCGATTTAGTCTAACTGTAAGTGTTCAAGAAAATCGGGACATGCATATGTAGTGCGTGTTCGCGCGTGAATGTGACAGTAACGCATGTCTAATGTGAACTTAAACATTGTTCATTTCAATTGATAGGTTGGGCAAAGAGATAGGGATCTCTTCCCACATTAGGAGGATACATTCTGGCGAATGAACCGCCCGCGCAATTGTCTGTTGTGTCCATGATCAAAGGCAGCTTGTTCAAAACATATCGACACAACGTCCACGTACCGATGTGCACAAAAAGCGGTGTGGTCGTCTCACTTTTTTCTTTCTACTTGGCTTATATGCTTCCGACCATTTTCTTCCTTTTTATTTGCGGGTATTTTATAATAAAGTTATACGTCTTCCCCTAATTGTACATAAAGGCAGTACGCTTCAATTCATTTAGTCTCTTTTACAATTTGCAATACACTCAGAGCACACAATTTCACCAATCAGTCGGAAAGTAAACTCGA
>JADBJO010006508.1:37500-40000 GCA_016801955.1 Conus betulinus
AGAACATTGTTGTAGCACGTGCGTCGTAAGCTTTTACCATGACGTGTTTAGCGCCGAGTTTCCACCGATTTGATGATCACCCCTGTTTCCCCCCTGTGCAGAATCTATTTCTGAGTGCAGCAGGGAAGGAGATGGGAGGCACGGGGGGAGTGGGGGGGGGGGGGGGGGGGGGGCACTAAAATTGCCCAAAAATGTTGCCATCGGGATACGCAGTGTACTATTTGGACCTCAGGCAATGTCACAAGGGAGCTGCAAAACGGACATTTTCTTTCTGAAATAAGCGTGCTGTGATTCCCATCTCCTTATCCTATTTACTGGTCCTTAACTTGAGAGAGAGAGAGAGAGAGAGAGAGAGAGAGAGAGAGAGAGAGCGTGTGTAGGTGTATGTGAGTGGGGGGGTGGGGGGGTGCATGGGGGTGCATGCGAGAGTGCATGTGTGTGTGTGTGTGTGTGTGTGTCAGTACAACTTTGAGTTAATCTGACAATAAATTGGTTTCAGTCAGTCAGTCAGTGTGTGTGTGTGTGTGTGTGTGTGTGTGTGTGTGTGTGTGTTGTTGTTGTTGTTTTTGTTTAATTGCGTGTGTGCGCGCGCGCCTCTGTGTGTGTGTGTGTGTGTGTGTGTGTGTGTGTGTGTGTGTGTACTCGCTCGCTCCCCGCCACTATGGCAGTGCAGATGGATGGTGATGGGTGATGGAGGAGTGATGTCTGTCTGCCAGGTGTCGAACTTTGGCTACAGCGCCTGGAACTGGAGCGACTCCAGACAGCAGTTCTACTACCACGCCTTCCTGCCAGAGCAGCCCACCCTCAACTATAGGAACCCCTTGGTGGTGGAAGAGATGAAGGTGAGGGCACACACACACACGCACACACACACGCACGCACGCATGCACGCACACACGCACACACCCGTCCCGTGTCCTCCTTCTCTCCCCCCCCCCCCTCCCCTTCCCATCCTACTCTCCAACCTTCCACTTCCCCCCTTACACACACACACACACACACACACACACACACACACACACACACACAGAGAGAGAGAGAGAGAGAGAGAGAGAGAGAGAGAGAGAGAGAGCATAATTTTAATGTATACTCAAGTCTTGAACGTTTTATGTGGGTTTCAGCAGTCTCTTTGTAGATTACTAAAATAAACTATCTGGAGTAAGCCAATTTATTCACTTTCTGTTATAAACCTGACTCCCTTTAAAAGAATGTACACACTTACCTACGATTTTCCTGCGGGTAAAATGTCATTAACGTTAATAAAACTGAATACTTTGTTGCAGGTTTGTTTTTTTTTTCTGCGGAGTAGAAATTACTGTTTTTTTTTTTATATCTTAAACGATTCAGATTCCTTCATAACGTATGTGATGAGTGTGTGTTTTCACGATTTTCCACATGATGTGGAAAGTAAGGCATGAACGAAGCTCGTCACCAGTTTCTTCATTGTGCCATTTAATATATTAACTTTCCTTCCTGGGGAGTGCCTCAAAATGTATTTGCTGATAATGATAATTAATTACCCAAAACTGTTGTGGCATTTAATATATAATCCTTCATTCTGGGGAGTTCCTGAAAATTGATTTTGCCGATTCATGATAATTAACGACACAAAATTGTTGTGGCATTTAGTATATAATCTTTCATTTCTGGGAAGTTCCTCAAAATTGATTTGGCGATTCATGATAATTAATTATACAAAGCTGTTGTTGCATTTAGTACATAATCTTTCATTTCTGGGAGTTCCTCAAAACGTAACGCATTTACCGGCACATGATTATTGATGACACAAAACTGTGCAAGACGAACCGACACTTTGAAGACAAGCAAGAGACATACGACGACTCTGTGTTGACTGTGTTTCCTCTCCTCAGAATGTCCTGAGGTTCTGGCTGGACCGAGGGGTGGACGGAATCCGGGTGGACGCGGTCAGCAATATCATGGTCTACCACGACTACTGCCAGGACCAGGCACGAAGCTTTGCCCCGGGCGCCCAATGGGTAGGTCACGTGATCATTCCGTGGCCTCCTGAACAAATAAGTAGAGGCGGTGAAAGAAGTGCAAGCAAAAAAAAAAAAAAGAAAAAAGCAAAAAAACAAAAAGACTATGTTTCTCATTATAATACTGACTAAGCACAGATTTCTTGGGGGGGGGGGGGGGGGGGGGGGGGTCAGGATGGAGGAAAGGATTGGAAAAGGGGGTGGAGGAGAAAAGGGGAGAAGGATGAATATGGACGAAGAGGAAGAAGAGGGTACTGATTTCTTCACATTTAGCTTTAGAAACAATGGACCTCTGGGACTTGTGTGTGTCAGACTTTTTCTAATTTTCTTTCTTTTTCTTCCTTTCTTTCTTTCTTTGGTTTTATTTTTTTCCTATGTCATTTTCTACTTTTTTTTTCTTTTTCTTTTTTTTTTTTCTGTCCCGTCTTCTGTGCCACTTCAGTCGCAGTGCACCCACTCCGCTCATTCCATCACCCCGTCCACAGCCACAGCCCGGTCAGTCC
>JADBJO010006508.1:52500-57500 GCA_016801955.1 Conus betulinus
AAGCTGGAACTTCCCAAAGGCCGGCGGTACTGGCCACAGTCTTTTAGTTCAAAGGAGCCGACACCAAACTGTTTATATTGAGCGAGTGTTTGTGTTCGCTCATGACATATTTACAGACAGTTTTACATGTCTGTCGTGGCATAAAAAAAAAAAAAGGGGGGGGGGGGGGGGGGGGGGGGGGGGGGGGGACACGAACAAACAAACAATCAAACAAAAAACACTCACATTAATACTAGAGAAGTATTGAAATTTTTTGTACAAACCGCATATTTCCAAACCAAAATATCAGATCTGTGAGAAATAAAGAACACTGTATTGTTACTTATTTCCTTTGCCTGATTTTGAATTCCGAAGTGAGCTATATCCGAATTTCTACGTCATCTAAAGGGTGGGGGGGGGGGGGGGGGGGGGGGGGGGATCACATATTGTCCTTTTAACTTCTTCATGTCTTTATTGATAAAACAGCTGAAGCGAATGAGACTGCCAGAATACCTTTCTGGTTTGATTTTAGATTGTAATTATGAATACAGAAATGCAGAATGCTTGTTAGCAGTTGGCACAGTAGATTTATTGCGATGATTTGATTATATTACGTACGTTTAACACAACTGAACGCAAATACACACATATGCACGCATGTGCGCGCACACACACACACACACACACACACACACACACACACACACACACACGCGCGCGCGCGCGCGCGCGCATGCACACACGCACGCACGCACACACACACACACACACACCACACACACACACACACACACACACACACACACACACACACACACACACACTATATGTGCGCGTGCACATGCAGAGACGTCACGAAAGTTGAACTTACAAGCATCTCAAAAGAATGGGAGCTTACCAGCACCTCAACTATTGACGAAAATCTGTGCTCAGCTGGAGTTGCTTCCCTTATACTACTCAACGTTGACTCTTGAGTTGGGGTGTTTTTGTTTTTTTTTTTTTCCTCGGCTATATTACAGCATTTCTGAAGTGTTGTTG
Source organism: Conus betulinus (assembly GCA_016801955.1). NCBI lineage: Eukaryota > Metazoa > Mollusca > Gastropoda > Neogastropoda > Conidae > Conus > Conus betulinus. The sequence continues at coordinate 53,518 of JADBJO010006508.1, forward strand.
TTGCTGTTGTTTTTCCCTATCTCCCCTTTCATCCCCCCCCCTACTACCCCTCCCTACCCCCCTACTCCTTTTCCCTCTCGTTCCCTTCCCTCCTCTGTCCTGGTTCCTTTGCAGTCGTCCTCCAGTAGGGCTCCTTCTTCCTGTGCGTTCCTTCACTTTACATTCCTATCTCTCATCTTTTGTCTGGTCGCCCGCTTAGTAGGACCCTTCTACGGGACCTCTCGAGGCTTCTCTCTTCCTCAAAGGCACAGTCGACACCCCAAACTCCCGACACCAGGAAACGCAGGGGTAAATTCAAAAGAACATTTATTTCGACAACACTGACATAAATATTCTCATTCACACAGATATGGGACGAGGGAAAACTAAAGAAGAAAAGAGGACAGACGAGGAGCAAGTTCTGAGAAGGTGGGAATTAGAGAAGAAGGATAGATACCTACCAGAAACTATCTATTTAAGGGACAAAGTACCCCCCAATACACCTTTCCCCAGAACCCGGGTCACCCGCCTATTGTTTGCCCTAAATCCCACTAATCGCTATGTGCCTCCAAGTAAAAGAGAAAAAGCGAGGGAACACACCTACACATTAATTCACAGGACAACAACACAATTCAATCCCTTAGTCGCCACGGTAACCGAGCCAGCCTCCCAGCGACCTGCCTTGGTAGAAGGTGCTGGAATGCGCCGAAACCAGAACCAAAAAAAAAAAAAAAAAAAAAAAAACCGCCCAGAAACGGCGGGTGGTCAGAAAAGGAAGTGCCGGCCAGCCCCCAGTCTCGACGGAAGACGGGACTCGACCAACAGTCCCCACCGAAAGGAACTTCAGGTCCTGGACGACCCAATGGAGAGGTAGCAGTGGGTAGGGATAGAGATCCCTAACAGAAGACCAGCGGCTTCCTTCGGCCGAGCGAACGGCTAGGTCCCCCGCTGCAGCGCTACGATGAAGTAGACAAAAGAGGCCCACTACCCAAGGATGGGGATCCTTACCACTCGGCTGCCAGCGAATCGAGTGCTTAATCAAAACCCAAGATCGACCACCCAAGATTGCAACAAGTCTGAATACAGTTACAGTCCCACCCAGGGACATCTCGAGAATGCCAACTTGCCAGAAAAACACGAGCAACACAATCCGGCCTGAAACTCTGGCCAGTATCTACAAAAAAAAAAAAAAAAAAAACCCAAACCACCCGCGCGCACACGCGCGCCTACACACACACACACACACACACACGCGCACACACACACACACACACACACACACACACACACACGCACCACACAGCCGCGGCAACGCGCACAACGCACACTCACACGCGCGCCGTATCTTCTGTACACACGTTTCGCCCTCGCGTGCCCCTCACATTCAGCTTTTTTTTTTTCTTTAATTGAAGGGGACAGTCAAGTCAGAGGATGATGCAACCCCACGGACGACACGCTTGAGAGCATGACCTCTGTGCTCTAACATCCACACAAGCTAAAACTGACACACTGCCTGTCAGCAACAATCCCTTATGTGTAAACAAAATTTAAAAGGCGTCCGTGACACTACACCCAAATGTTTTAATGTCTGCCTTGTTTGTACATTTACTCATTTACTCTCCATTGTAACCCCCCCCCCCTTTTTTTTTTTTTTTTTTTTTTTTTTTTTTTTTTTTTTTGAGGTATGTGTGTGTTTGTGTGGTTGTGTGTGTGCGTATGGGCGTGTGAATGTGTTTGTGCGTGTGTGTTCGTGCGCGCGCGCGCACCTGTATGTTGTGTGTGTGTGTGTGTGTGTGTGTGTGTGTGTGTGTGTGCCCCCGCGTAAGAACTTTTTCGCGTGCGTGTGTGTGTGGGGGGGGGGGGGGGGGGGGGGGGGGCGAGCTCTGCAGCTCTTAGCTGCGTCTGGCTAGGGGTTTTTTGTTTTTTTTTTTGCTTTTGTTTTTCTCGGGGTTCTCCCGTTTTCCCTCTCACCCCTTGGTGCTTGGGTAGGGCAACCAACCCTAGGGTCAGACTTGGACCGGGTGCTTTGGGCGGCTGACCCCCTTCTCCCTTCCCCCCCCCCCCCACCCCCCCCCCCCCCCCCCCCCCCCCCCCCTCCCGTTGTCATTTACAATGGGTTTTTTTTTGTGAATATTGTATTTTATTTATTGTGTTATCTCTTGTTCATTTCATTCATATGCAGCACACCCACTGCATACAATCACACCCTCCCCCTCCTCTCACCCTCCTTCCCCTCCCCGTCCTCTTCTCTCTCTCTCTCTCTCTCTCTCCACTCTTCCTCTATTTCCATTCTCTCTCTCTCTCCCTCTCTCTCTCTCTCCCCCCCCCCCCCCCCCCCCCCCCTCTCCTTCTCTCTTTCTGCCCCCCCCCCCCCCCTCTCTCTCTCTCTCTCTCTCTCTCTCTCTATCCTTTTCCTTCTCCTCTCTTAACTCTACCCTCTTTCCTCGTGCCCTATTCCTCGAACTCAACTCACCCCTTCTCCCACTGTCCCTCTGACAACTTCATTCACCACTTTGGTTTCACAAGGGGAGTATTGCGCATGTTAATGTCTGTACTGTTTTTATTGTTTTGACGCTGAGGAAGGCATATTGCCGAAAATGTCTTGTCTTGTTTTGTGTCGTGCATCAAAACTGCGTTACTCCACGCTTTGTTTTGTGTGCATTTCCCCGTTTTTTCGTCGTGTTGTTGTTGTTGTTTCACTCTTTGTTCGTTTCGTTTTGGTTTGGATATTCTGAAAGAACTCTAAGATGGATCTAAAAGCAGGTGAGAACTACTACATGACTGGAAACTGACAGGTAGAGAAGAATGGGCGTTCAGATGAGTCAGACATACTTTTCAAACAAAAAGAAAATAACACCGAAGAAAATGAAAGGAAACAAAGCAACACATGTTTAAATGAAAGCAACAAAAAGCAGAAATAAAATGAAGTGATTGTATGCGGCGAAACTGGACTTTTTCTATTAAAAAAAATGTAAAACAGCGTAAGAAAGTAATGACAGTGAAATACAAATGAAGCGAATCGCAAATTAAATAAACAAAATGAAATGAAATAAACCTTAAGTAAACAAACAAATGAGTATGAAAAATCGAGACGTAAGTTATGGGACAAGTCAATACAAATCATAGAATAAAACAAATGGAACTGTTTTCAAAATGATATACTTTTCTTTAAGTTCCAGTATAATGTTACAAAGATATGACACACACATGGTAGCAGGTCTCACTAGGGATGTGAGCTGTGCTATACTACATTAACGAATTCCGAATCTAGCATCCATGATTGGAGCGGGTCCCCAGGTTGTATGGACAAGATGGAGTTTGCTATGGGCTTGACTGGTGAGACTGGAACAACTCGGTCCAGTTTCATTCACCTTATGGATACGTCTCTGAGAGTGCGACTCAAATTGACCCAAACCACGGGTGCTTGTATCTCTCGGGCCTGACTACCAGACACACCACACACACACATATACACATGTGTGTGTGTGTGTGTGTGTGTGTGTGTGTGTGTGTGGTGTGTGTGTGTGTGCGCACACACACACACGCACGCGCACACACAGACACACACGAAGCCATAAAAGGCGAAAGCTTTTTTTAAAAAAAAATATATATTATATGGCTGGGTGTATATTATATATATATATATATATATATATATATATATGTGTGTGTGTGTGTGTGTGTGTGTGTGTGTGTGTGTGTGTGTGTGTGTGTGTGTGTGTGTATAAATATGGAGCTCGGTACTTATCCTTGGAATTCATTAGTTTATTGTGATTTAGTCCCTTGCGGATTCATTTCAAGAGCTGACCCCCAGCAATTATGTCTAAGAAGTTATCTTTTTATTTTCTACTTTTCACAAGAAAATGTAGCTTCTTTTTCGGCTCTTTCATAATTTTCTTTTTGTTTCTTAGGCGGCACTTTTTTTTTTTTGGGGTTTTTTTTTCTTGAAAATTCAACCAACATATTACGGTATTAAACGCCAGCCTTTTTCTGGGATAGCATTA